>CATIWF010058862.1:0-71771 GCA_949630135.1 Balakata baccata | reverse complement strand
CTTCGTAATGATTTTGGAAATTCTTGATAATACAATGCTATTTGTCCTGGAAAATGAAATGCCTCTCCAAATCCCAGCACTGTTAATGGCAAAACAAGCCATAGAGCGGACATGGGCAAGACTACACCAGGTTCACTGGAGGGGTGATGAGTTCGGACCACATGAAGTCTTCGTGACTCGATCAGAGCAGATCCTATCATAGCCAATATATTGATGATGTGGCCTATTCCTATACGTTGAAGAGGTGTCAGAGATTGATGGTTCAGATTTTTCCATGTGGGGAGTAAGAAACGATCAATGATAAATATTGCGAAGATCGCAGCTACTATGTTAATTCCTAGGAAAGACCCAGGTGGGATTTTGAAGTGTGAAGCTAGGCGCCTGTCCATAGTAAGGGCTTGAAGAATTGTTAGGCTATTAAACATGGCTATGATGACATTCAACAAAATCCCAGTAGACCACAATGGGATAATTTCGATTAAGGTTTTAAGGTCTTCTACCTCCTCCACTGTGCACAACTTCCATGATTTTACATGTGAACCTTCTTCTAATTGACTGTCATCTCCAGTTTTTATGGCTGCCTTATTCAAAAATCTACACAAAAAATCAAGTCTGCCAGTTAGAGAATATTGCTATAACTTTCAGTAGGGACAATTGCAATTAGGGAGTAATCAGATGCAGTGACAGGTTCGATCTCGACTCTATTAAAAAACTTGATGCTCGAACTCTATTCAAACGCAATTGAACTTTATTTTAATCGTTCGAAACTCAACTCAAAAAAATAATCGAGCTCAACTTGACAAAGCTCGTCAACTAAAAATTTTAGTAAGTGGTATATCTAATTCAACTTGAAATCGACTAGTGTTAACCAAGAGCTTTATGAGTCGAGTATTATGATATTCAAAATCAACTTAATGAACTATTCGAGCTCGATTTGATAAACTTTGAATCGAATTTGAATATTTTACGAGTCAAACTCGAGTATCTCTCGATCTAGTAGCTTGACTCATTTACACTCTAATTGCAATATGTTTTTGTTTTTGTTTTTGTTTCATGTACATGAGATGATATGATTGAATAGATATCTATAAAGAATTACCTGACACTTTTTGTAACAGTAGGAACTTCCCCTGGATTGTTGTCTCCATGATAAAAATCTTGGTCTCGGAAATTTCTCGATGAAATCTTTCTTTTTCGGATGGCTGCGACCACAACACGAGCAATGCTCGTGAAGGGACTACCCTTCAGTTTATAACTAATATCTGTGTAAAAGTGTTTTCCAGACAACAAAAGAGCTAAGCCAATGGCATTAGCGATGGTACAAACTCCAAACCCTAAACCCCAACTCAGATTGTCTTGAATATAGATGATAGCTGTAAAGCTTAATAAATTGGCAAGGTAAAAAGTGAAAAAATACCAATTGAAGAACTTTTGTTGATCATTTGATGATGAATTAACAAATTGATCTGCTCCCATTGTTGCAATTGTGAAGCGAGTGCCTCCAAGTCCTAAGGAAGCTAATGCTAAGGCAATATAGAGGATTGCATAATGAAGTGGTGATGGGGTTTCACATGCATGTGTTCCAACTTCACATGGCGAAGGTCTCAAGCTATGGATTGTTGATGTTAGAGTTAACATGATCACACCCTGCATGGATTTACATTGAAATTTGAAGTCAATTTCAGTATAATCATATACATTTTTTCATATATAAATTTATTCATTTTATTAATTGGAGGGGAAAAACCACATTAATTAATGATTAAGGTGCTGAAAAAAATACAAATATACATGCATGCCTAGAAATATATTATTAGGAAGAAAATTTTTTTAATATCGAGCCTTTTTTGTTTTTTATTTATTAAGTTTTATTAATTCTATTGTATGACCTCCTAGACTTTATAAATACTAGTTTTTTATTAACATGCTTTGCACGTATTATTAGATATTGAATTCGTCATTATTTATTATTTACGGTCATTTTATTCATCCCCAAATCACTAATTTATCCATTATTAAGAGTTATATATAAAATATAGATAATTAATACTTTATAGTCATTATGTATGTCATTTCCTATTCTCAATCATCTATGTACATTTTTAATAATAATAATAATAATAATAATAATAATTATAAAATTAATACTTTATAGTCATTATGTATGTCATTATATAAAATATAGATAATTAATACTTTATAGTCATTATGTATATCATTTCCTATTCTCAATCATCTATGTACATTTTTATTAATAATAATAATAATAATAATAATAATAATAATTTTATCCAGCAAATTATTTTTGGTTACTTTTAATTATTATATAATTAAGTCACTTTTAATATAAATATGTTAATTATATTTAATTCTTATATTTTATATAAAAGTAAACTATATTATACTATGCATATAAATTTTCAAAACTTAGCTGGTTATGTATACTAATAGAATAAATTAATTATTGAACTATATAAAAATTATTAAAAAATTATAACTTCTCAAATAATTTATAAAATTTGTACTTAGTATTTTGAAATTCATCATATACATTACGAGTATGGTTGTAATTTAATTTAAACTCACCATTTTATAAATTCAATATGTTGGTAAAACCATTATTATTATAATTTGAATGACAATATATCATTGTTTTTTTATTATGCCTTCTTAATATTTTTATTAAATTATTTTTTCTTTTTAATATTAGTTATCTATTATTATTATTATTAAAATATTTGATATTTCAAACTCAAGTCTTTCATGTTTTTTAGGTTACAAATTCCAATATTCATTAATTTATATAATTAAATTGATAATATTAACTTTTATTATTTATTTTGGAATAAATTAATATTTACTATATATTTTGTATTATACATTTCACGTTTTTTTTTCATATTTACTATATTTTCTATAAATATTAGATAGTGGACTCGTCATTAATCATTATTTAGTTCTTATATAATTTTCTATATTTTTTTTATTAATTTATTTTGTCTCATTATAATATTTTATTCATAGTGAATTATAAGAGTGCATATTTTTCTCAAATTCCATCAAATTACTAATTTGTCCATTATTAAAAGTCATATATAAAATAGAGATAGTAACAACAAATTAATTTTAGTTACTTTTAACTATCATGTAATTAAGTCATATTTAATTTAAATACTAATAGTTGTTAATTTTACTTAATTCTTATATCATACTATGGTCAAATTATCTTGTTCATTATGGATGTTAATTTATTTACTATATAAAAATTATTTTATCCATTATAGTTTTTCACCGTGTCTTTCTAGTTTTTTATTAACGTGTATTGCACATAATTATTAAATATTACTATTATAACTCATATGAAAATTACTAATTTATCTATTATTAAGAGTCATATATAAAATAGAGGTAGTAAGTACTTTACAATTATTTTTTCCGTCCCCTCAAATTATTAATTTGTTTATTACTAAGAGATATATATAAAATAAAGATAGTAAATACTTAACGGTCATTTTGCTTGCCCTCCTATTTCCAATCATTAATGTGCGATGTACATAATTTTTAATAATTGGACTCATCATTATTAATAAACAATAATAATTTTATCTAGCAAATTAATTTTAGTTACTTTTAATTATTATGCAATTAAGTCACATTTAATTTAAATATTAATGGTTGTTAATTATATTTTATTCTTATATTTTATATAAAAGTAAATTATATTATACTATGCACATAAATTTTAAAAACTTAACTCGTTATGTATATGATTAAAATAAATTAATTATTGAACTATATAAAAATTATTAAAAAATTATAAATTCTCAAATAATTTATAAGAATTGTAGTCAGTATCTTGAAATTCATATTATACATTACGTGTATAGTTGCAATATAGTAATAATAATAATAATAATAATAATAATAATAATAATAATAATAATAATAAATCTTGTAGTTTTTCATATAGTTTGTAATAATAATTTTTATTAAATTATTTTTTTAATAATTTCATATAGTTTGTTAATGAAAAACTATATTTGACTCTTAATAGTAACTTCTAGAGTTTTTCATAATAATAATCGTGTTCATATAGTTTTTCATTAATAATTTTTATTAAATAATTTTTTATTTTTTAATATTAAAATATAGTTATCAAGTCCTAATAGAATTAGGCTTCCAATTAGTGAATTACTAACACTATTTACTAATAAATTAAATTATTAAATAAAAAATTAACTCAATTAATTAATACAATCATATTGGCCTTTTTGTAATTTTGCTTGTCTCTTCCTACTTTTATTTTTATATATAGTATGATACACAGTAAACCTCTAAACTTTTATAAATCATAAATTAAGCTATTGAACTTTTATACATATACATATTAATATACACATTAATATTCTTCAATTACTCTTTCTTTCAAAAAGTCAACTAGCATAAATATGCTAAACTTCATAGTTACTATTAACGGACAATAATGATTGAGTCAGCTATAACTCTCAAAATATATTAATATTAATATTAAATATTATTATCATTATTAAGAAAAAACTATTATTTACCCCCGAGTTTTAACATAATACAATAAGACCCTGAAATTTAAAAATTATATTATTTTGTTTTACAATATTATACTAATACATTATTCTGTTAGATTTTCTATTGGAAATACGTTAAATTGTGGTGAAATATCAAAGAAAAAACTGTTATTTACCTCGTGAAGTTGAACCTATTTTACTAGTACCCTCTAAAGTTTGACATATTGTACTATTTCAAACTAAGCTTTGACCTAAGCATTTCTGAACAAAAGATAATATTATTTATAATTAATGGTAAATGCCTTAAAATTTAATAGAAAAACTACATATAGTTTAACGAAAATAAAATAAATAGGGCAAATAGCATAATTTTTAAATATTAGAGGATACTAGTATACTATGTCAAACTTTAATAGATAAATAGTAATTTTTCCTTATATTACTTCATCAAATTTTAATTTTGTATTATTATAACTTCCAGGGCCGAATCAATAAAAAATATATAATTTTCACATATCTGCCATGAAAATAAAGTGGAAAATTTTGATTGAACGATACAACTTCCCTAGAAGTTTTATTAGATATAAGGATGTAAGAAAAATAGAGAGAAGAAAAGTGAGACTTACCAATATGGAAATGAAGGCAGAAACACAAATAACAGAGAAAGAACCGAAGAAAGAATCAGCAAGAATGGCTCCAGCAATGGGAAGGAGACAATTGCAACCAAGAATTACATTATTAACTTGAGTCGCACTTATGCTTTCCATATTAACTTCATTTATTAGAAATACTATCAAATTTGATGACCATCCTCCTGCTGCTAATGAAAGCCCCATCACAGCCCCTACATCATCAAAATTCCTGAAATTATATATATATATATATATATATATATATACACACACATACAAGATTCAAGAAGAAGAAGAAGAAGGAGATTCACCTATAATGAAGGGAAAAGAACACCATCCTCCTCGTTTATCCTTCAATGTTGTTTGTTCAACTTCAATGGGGACGATTCTTGCTTCTTCCATACTCTCTCTCTCTGTAATATGAGAAACAGTTCACTATGTTCATGTTTTATAGGGGGAAGCTAAAATTTTGCCTTGAAAATTTTCTAAATTTTCAATTTTGCCCTTTATATTTTTTTTCTTTAACTAATTTTATCCCTGAACCATAGATAAGCACAAAGTTAGGTGAATTTCACATACAGTATTCTAATTATATAACTCGTAATAACTCAGCATCTGAAATATTATTTGTAAAAAAAAAATATTTAAATTATATAAATCGTAACAACTCAGTACCTCAAACATTATTTGTAATACAAAAGTAACTCAACTTTTATTTTGTAACACAAAAATCCTCAACTTTTATTTTGTAACTAAATAGTACTTCTGTTTTTAATTGTTCGTCTCGCTAACATAAATGTAATATAAAATATGCACATCAAATAAATTTTAATAAAAATAAATTTAGCTATAATATCCATATCAGATAAATTTCAACTTTACTACTAGTTATTACAACTAATTTTATTTTTATTAAAATTTATTTGGATATTTTATGTCATATTTCTGTTAAAGAGACTAATGAGGTGTTTGGGAGCGATGTTGGGTGTTCTAAAAGCAAGTTTTTAATTTTTTGATTTAATTGACTAATTTTTTTATGAATTGTTTTCTTTTCAAATCCGCTTTTGGAAAAAATTATATTTTTATCCATGTCTATCAAAAATAATTTTCAAAACTCAAAAAAGTTAAAAATACAAATTTTTTTTCCAAAAAGCGGTTTTTTCCAAACATGATGATAAACGAGCTCTAATAGCTGAAGATATAAGTACTATTTAGTTACAAAATAAAAGTATATATATTTTTGTATTACAAATAATATTTGAGGTACCAAATTGTTACAATTTACTTAATTGGGGTACTTTGTATTATAAATAATTTTTGAAGTAATGAGTTACAATTTATATTATTGCCCAAACAATCACCAAAAAGATGGATGAATTGGTTGGAAGATAAAAAATTATTGCACTTACAAGGAAGTGAAAAAGATTGAGAAGATTAAGACACAAATTTTATAGAGGTTCGGATATTAACTAACCATACTTCCTTCTCCCAACCTTAATTGGGTATTTATTAATCTAATCACTTAGATTACAAATGAAGTTTTTGCTAGCTCACTCCTAACTAGGTATTTTACCAAAGCTAACACTCAACCCAAATTTCTCTTGTATTTTTATAGCTCACACAACAACCAATTTCTTGTAATTTAGATCACACTACCCAATTAAAAAATAACCTAAGTATTTGAAGATTAACTCTTGTATCCTTACACAAATAATTAATGAAGAAAGAATGAGAAAATAAATTGCAAGAGTTTTGGCACTTTGAAAAATGGTTAGTTAAATAAAATAGTCTTTTGGTAGGGTATTTATGTTGATTACTCATCAATTAGTTGTTACAAAATAGTGTCATAACTCTTTTTAACGTTCTCTTATAAATACATTAAATACTGTCTGCAGAGAGGGGTTTCTGGTTGAGAACATAGCTTTTTCAATAAGGAAATAGCATATTTTAATACGTGGCATGTTCTGGTTGGTAGAATCATCCAATGGCTAGTCCCTATTCAATTTTTTCCGTCAGGACTCCTTGTGTCTCAGTCGGGACTTACCCAATGAAGAAAAATATTTAATACTTGGGTCTACTAATCTTGAGTTATTCCTGATCGGGACCACTCTTTCCGGTCGGGACTTAAGTCGGTTTGACTTTGGTCGTTTTAACTTTATGATAATTTGACACATTATGGTGGTGTTTCCTCTTAAACGGTCATGTCTTTTTAAATTTTCCTATTGGATTGTAATATGTCCCGGCCAGGACATCTTGTGTTCTGATCTGCTTCTGCTACTAGAACTTTAGAATATCAGAAGACAATATTTTATGGTCTGGACACTCACTTTCCGGTCGATACTTGAGTCTCGGTAGGGAGATACTTGTTCCGATCGGAAGTTACGCATCTCTAGAAAATGCTTGATTTGTTTACTGAGAAATATATAACCAAATGTGCTGAAACTTTGAATACTATCAAAACAATACTCAATAAAAATGTTAGTTACATTTAATTTGATTGTTAAGATCAAAATAGAAAACAATCACTCTAAAGTTAACATATATAATTGAGGTATAGTTGACATAATTCACCCGCACAAAGTTGCGTTTTAAAAAAAAATTCCGTTAAATGATAACCATAGATCTTCTTATGTTACAGCCCTTCGTTATTAGTCCCATCTACCATCACTTATCAATTTCATTATTATCAAAACTCTTTTAACATTTATAAATTCATTTTAAACAATTAATTATCATAATTCAATCAATTAAATTTCTCATTCTTATTATAAATTATTGATGAACTTATCAATTATAGTTTATTCAAATCTATGGTGTTTGAATATTACCAATCACCAAATTATCTCATTACTATTTATTCTTTATATGTTAATGTTAACTTAATATAACCTGCTATAATTATTAATAACTTGAACAATTTATTATTCCCAAAATTTGCTCAAACTAATTCCTTCCTGTTTCGCAGTTGAAAATGACATACCAAAATTTCATGTCATGAGTATCACACGCATTATAAATTATGAGATATTTAAGCTCATGAGTACGTAATTGTTATATTTATATATATATATATATATATATATATATATTTGGAGTTTGGACATAATTTCGCATTCTGCCCCAATAAAGAAAAAAAACTTCAAAAAGATATATTTAGAAATAAATAATAATGAAACCAAAGTTAAATTCCACAAATCCACAAGCATCCGTAATTATTTGTTGGAACTTGGGTATTTTTTAAAATTCTTTTTATCTAAATTTTTTTAATTTATTTATAGATTTAATATTCAATCTTTAAAAAAAAAAGTATCGAATTGGGTGAATCCAAAACTCGTTATGAGCTTAGGCTTTTGCAAGTTTATGTTTTTCATGCAAACACTAGTGAATTAAAAAAAAAAAAAAAAGAGTAATGAAAGTCAAATATTTAAAGTCTTCTGCTCGTATCCCTAGAGTCTTGAATCTTGATCCATGTTTTTATGAAGGTGAAAGAGCAAGAATTAAGATTCAAGAAGTTGATTAACGGATGAGGTTTTTTTAGGACCTTTGGCTAGGATCTAGCCAGCTAAAATCTAGTTAAATGTAATTAATGATTTTAATTAATTAAAATAAAGCAAATAAATTACTTCATTAACTTTCTATTAACAAATTTATATTTCTTATTTTTTTTGTTTAAATTTTTGATATTATTTATATTTATCTGTACCGTTAGTCCTAAGTCTTGTGGGCCCTCTTCTGGCTCCTGTTTTCACGTCGATTATTCTTTTTTTTTTTTTTTGTGAATACCGATTATTTATTATTTGTTATTAAACATTTATAGTTTTCAAAGTTGATGATTCTCAAATTTATTGTTTGTTTCCAAAAACTAAAAAATAAATAAAGTATTTTTTTTTTTTTGTGATTAAAGCAAATCTTATTTTAAGACTGCAAAAAGGTTTGTATTTTAATATTTTAAAATTTTATCATATAGACCCATTAAATAATTCTCATTTTTCATCGAATTTTATTTATAAAATAAAGTTGAATATATTATTTTATTAAATATGATTCCATTCTTAATATTAAAATGAAATAAAACACCCTAACATATATAATTTTTTCTTATATATTTACATTAATGTTATTATTTTTTAAAAATATATTATGTTTTGATCCAAAAATTTATTGAAAATCTCAAAAATAAATCCAAAAATACATATCCAATGTTTCATTTTTTCAGATAACATAAATTTGAAAAAAAAAAAAGTAATTAAAGTTCTGGCATATAAGCTATTTGTTAGAAATCGACTCATGTAAATTCAGAATAAACTTAAAACATAATAGCAGATTAGAATCTTTAGAGTATTTATGAAAAAGGATGGTGGGTCAAAGTTTTCCTACTTAAATTGATGGATATATACGTTTGGGAGTTTGCACATGCATCTTATATATACGTTATGTAATGAAAAATTAAAATTTTATAAATTTCAAGAAGAATATCAGTCTATATAATCATGAACAATTAAAATTATCTAATAGTAGAAGATTATTACCTTTCAAAACCAAATATTTTTCCTTGGTTTTTTTTCTTACTATATTGTAGCAAACCACAGTAATCATCTAGGATCATCTCTGATAATATCCATTAGAAGAAAGAAAATATAGGATCATCTCGGATGATATCCATGAGAAGAGAGAAAATATTTAAAGCAATGGCTAGAATTAACCTAATGTTCTAGCAAAAGAGTTAATCCTTGAGAGAGAAGAAAAGAATTAACCATTTAATTCTTATGAGTTGCAGCTATAGAAATAATCTGAAAGAGGATTATTTATAGTCCATGTGGAATTAGGGTTCGTAACCCTTGATTATAGAATCCTAATCATATTAAAATTCATAATATGTTACATGTCCCGATTGAGGAACTTATTTTCCGCTCAGAAAATTGTCAATGTCGAGCGAGTCCTACTTTCTCGGTCGGGACTTTGTGTTATTTCAATTTAGTATTTTTTTCCAAGCAGGAGACTTCTTTTCCCGATACCTTCGTCCTGCTCGAAAACTGGACTTGGTTTTTTTCTCATTGTTTTGGATCCAATCCAAAAGCCTGTTTTACTTCTCCTTCACATCTTTAGTGCGTGTGACCCATTAGATTTCCGGCTATGTTGGCTAATCGGATTAACACTTAATCTTAAGTAGATCATGAGCAATATATAGCTACACATCATGACCCTCAAATAACCAGAAATTAGTGGTTTAACTACGAACCTTTTCATAAACTATTGTCCTTGCAATTCGTCATTTTATCATTCTATACCCCAATGGGTTTAGAGTATGAACTATGTGTCAACTCCTGCTAAACTGACTACGTCACACTTAGCCCAAGTGATGTTAGATTCTGTTACTGGGGAAATAGACATGTCATTGAAAACCATCTTCATGACATTTTCACTCCGGCTAGAAATTTCCAAGTAATGATCCAGACAAGAGGCCATAGGTATATACGCCCTCTATCAGAATTTGTGAATCCTCTGTTTACCCAATTACCTTCGAATACTTCAAGCTGTATCCGATCACCATTTTATAAGTGATCTCTATGAAGCAACAAAGAATGAAGTCAAAACATAAAATCAATATCCAAGATATTCTTGAGTACTTCAAGTCTAAGGATACTTGCATCATTGTTATGATGAGACTATCATTGATATTTGAATAGATAACTCATATGATGGTCTCATAACATTTCATCTAATGTACTTGACTACTTTAGCAAGCATTCACATGTTAACTCTAGGCAATTCATGTTTACAAATTATGAAATCTACTGTTTGATCCAATCAAAGAGTATAACATGTGTTGGTTTATCCAGATTAATAATATTTAGTCTTGTTAATCCTATGACTAAAGATGAGTTTAGATATAACTGTAATTACACATGATAGAAATTTTAATTTCATGATCTCATCATGATTTCCTTCATACTATGTTTATATCATAGATTTCATTAATTAATTTAAGATCCAATCAATTTATAATATAAATGAATATTAATAAATGAAAATATCTTTTATTCACATGAAATGAAATTGTATAATAAGTGATAAAAGTAATTGCTTTTAGAGCAATTTTCTAATAATATATATATAATATAATATAATATAAATGAATATTAATAAATGAAAATATCTTTTATTCATATTTATTATACAATTTCATTTCATATGAATAAAATGCATGTTCTAAAGGCGATTATCTTTATCATTTATTGTACAATTTCATTTCATATATATATTCTTACTTTTCTTATTTTGTCACCGTAAGCATATATTTATGTATATTATATATATTTTAATAATAAAATGTAAGATAGAAACACATCAATAATGTGTTAGCCATAAATTAGCCAGAAAAATTTATTTGTTAAAAATATAAATTTTAAAATTACGATATTTAGATTTATTAAAAATTATAAAATTTTTTTTAATCATTTATTGTTTAAAATCATTTCTTAAAAAACAATAAAAAATTACGAGAGGATGATTGCAGTTCATCAATTTTATTTTTTGGTAAGACATATACAACTTGTCATGATATGAAAAAGACCAGATTTTTTATATATGAAACCATGTGAGCAGCGGATTTTTTATCCATTAATTCAATTAAGTCCATAAATCATGTTCGGAAAAAAAATCATTTAAGTCCAATAAATTAATGTTGCTTTCATCAAGTTATATGTATATATATATATATATATATATATATATATATATATATATATATATATATATATTCTCACCTTGATTTAAATATCAAATTATCATTTATATTAAAAAATTAATTTTTACATTATTTATGATGCTATTTCAATTTTCAGTTAAATTATTCTATTTTTAATCTAAAACTATTGCTTTTGCTTTTATTTAATTTGATCGTAAATTGTTTGTATTATTCGCGGTTAGTTTTTTAAAGAAAAAAAAATAACAATAAAAAATGATGCATATTAGAAGTTGGGTCTCAAATGGATCTAAGAGAAGGATTTTTTTCTCTGAAAAAGGATGAAATTAATTTAGTCTCCAAATATTTTTACAATAATCAATATACTTTAAAATTAATTTTTGAGCCACATTAATATGCAATTTTTAATCTATGGTTTGCTTCATTTAGGTTGAAAAGAGTTTTTTTTTTAATTTTAAAAAATGAAATAGATTAAGATGGGCAAAAATTAAATAGTAAAATTATATTATTTTTTTTATTTCTATGTTGTCTCGAATTTCCCATCACAGGCCCTACATCATCATAGACGAAGAAGAAAAAGAAGATTCACCTATAATGAAGGGAAAAGAATACCATCCTCCTCGTTTATCCTTCAACGTTGTTTGTGATGGAAACGGAAAACATATTTGGATTGAGGAGAGTTCTAGATTTCAGATAAAATTAAAGATTTTAAAATTTTTTAATTTTATCGAAATATGTCATCAAATATTGCATGACATAAAAATATATTTTTTATATTAACTTTAAATATTTATCCATAATTTTTAGCAAAACATATTTTGTAATCTTTATAGATAATATCCATTTTGCCAAGATTATTTCATGATTTTAAAGAACAAAATGGAAAAATAAAAGGTTAAGACAAACTTTTTGTTACCGAGTTTACCAAATATGTAAATCAAGAAAAAAACAAAAAAACTTTAGTTGCCTTGATGAAATTCTTTTGTTAGTTCCAAATATATAATCACTAAATTTCTCAAAAAAAAAAATTGAAAGAAAAATTATTTTGCGAACCATTTGCATTTACCAACCGAACAAATAAAGGAAGGGTGGTTGGGCATTGGTTTTAATTTTTCTAACTTTTCTCTCTCTTTTTTTTTTTTTACTTTTAATTTTTTTAATTAAATTAATTTTATTTATGATACAATGATAGTGCAACAATTACATAGCTTATTTTCTAACTACCATTATTAATTATAAAATCAATTTTTTCTTCTATTATATGTGGTAATTACTTTAATATACCACTATGGTTAATTTAATTAACAATTTAGTTAAATTATTATCATTTTAATTAATGCTCTAATTAAAATTATAAATAAGAGAAATAGTTAAAATTAATCAATATTAATTTTAACACAAAAAGTATAATTGATCATTTCTAATTTAATTCTCAATTAAATTACTCCCCACATCATAAATATGGACTAGACATAATTTATTTTGGGTGTGATTTATAATATTAATAATTTTATCAGAATAAAAATATAATATTAACTCCTTAATATTATATCGGACACTATTTCTGAATTTCTTGTATACCAAGATACATTAAGTATCCTTCTAGAATTTTTCTTTTAATTACCGATAAAATCTCAAATATTAATTTGAATTCTAAATTATAATATTAAGTCCTCTAGTTATGATCTCAATATTGATTATGGTCACAGTGTGTCAAACTCTATTAGTCAATATACTAATGAGTGATAATTTGCGTTCTAATTAAAATAAGACTTATCATTATTAATCTAATTAATAATTCAATCTTAGATTGAATAAGTCATATTTCTCCTAATCAAAAATTTATTTTATCAGAACTAAAATATCAACTACATTAGGATCTTGTTTTGGTACTACAGGGTAACGAGTCTTACTATTGATAATCTTATGTCTCACTACATAACTAATTATGGTGACTACGAACTAAATTACCAAGCACGGATAGCCCAGTACAAGGCAAGAACACCTCTACAGCTATTCATGAAAGGACAATCTTGACACTTCAAGTCAAATGACTTTGAGTCATATAAAATTCATATATTATGATCAAGATAATAGCTGTTGATATCTGCCACTATTTGTGCAGTTATTATCAGACGTCACTATTCAGTACTCTTAACTCTTTAAAAACCCACTGGTTTATTTAGATATCATTATATTATGGATAATGAAATTCCTCTTTAAAATAAACCATGTTATAAATTAGAGGATCAATGAATGCTCAATTCATTGTCTTATATCGGTTATAAATATTTTTAAATTTATCTTTTGCCAAAAATATTTATCTAATTATTATCAACAGTTTAATAATAAATTCTCTACAGATAATCAAATGACTGCATGTTTCATAATATATTAAATTACTGTATTTATAATTTAATTAACAACTTAAATATTTATTTATTATAAATATTATATTATTTAATAAATAAAAAGTAGTGTATGCACCACTACCGTTTGTTCAACTTTAATTTAGATTTTTGAATCACTCGATTTGGATATCGGAAGACCACGATAAACCCAATTTACTGCTCAGAGGTCACACTGCTCCGGCCCCGTTTTCTGACAGATTTCTTCTCAATGTTTGAAGGACCAAATGAATTCGGATTGGTGCGATCCTAGCTCTCTGAAAAGCTTATGATGTTATCTACAAAAGTCATGAAGGCTACGTTTTCATCCCTGGACGGCAAGGCTACCGCAATTGCTATAGAAGCTCCATAGGTCAATCTGCCTCTGCAATGAAACAATTTTTCTTTGTAAGCACCATTTCACATTAATGACTTAAATTCAATCATAAACTGCACAAATATCATAATCAGCTCTAAAAACCAAATAAAATGTACCGAAATTAAGTATAAAGGAATTAAAAATAATAAATATTTTGCTCTCCCTACAAGAAAAACGATCTACTGTGACGCTAATTTAATAGCACTTTTATTGTCATTAAAATAAATGACTTAATGATGATTTTAAAAAAGCATCATTGAACTAAGAGCCTTGATGACCTTTTTTTTATAAAATATCTTTTAAGTGATAAAAATTGGCTTAAAAATTGGTAACTGTTATAGTAAAATGTCAGTAATATCAATAATTTAATGATACTTTGACAAAAACGTCACTATTTTTAGAACATTATAGTGACGCTTTTTTTACTAGGGTCACAATGTTTGTAAAATTTACAAACACTTTTATTATTGTATCATTAAAGTGTTGATGTTCAGAGAAAAAAATGTCATAACTTTGGTGACACTTTTTAATTTGCATAGTAAATATAATAGATAACATTTATGACATTTTTTATCCCGACTATAATTTAATGATGCTGTTAAAAGGGTTGTTAAAAATATGAACTTAGTGATACTTTTTGTAAAGTGCATGTAAGTTAATAAAATTAGTGGCCCTTGCAATAAATGGTCAAAAATTTTAATGATGCATTTATAAAAGTATCACTATTTTTTTTTAATTAGTGACTATTTTTAATAAGAGTCACGACATTTGTACAATTTACTTACATTTTTATTGTTTGTATCACTAGAATATTGATATTTATAGAAAAAATCATAAAATTGATGATGCTTTATAATTTGCGTAGTAAATTTAATAAAGATCATTTTATGAATTTTTTTTTTATCTCAATTAAAAATTTAACAACGCTAATAATAGAGCATTAAGAGTTTGATGATAATTTTATAAAAGGGTCAAAGTCCATCCAAAATTTACTTACATTTTTATTGTTTGTCATTAAATACAAATTATTAATGTACGTAAAATATATGAGATATATGAACATCAAATAATTTTCTATCCAGATCAAATGAACATAAAGATAATTTACATAAAAATCATATTTGATATTACGTATTAAAATTATTAAAATGCTAATAATTTAGATTTTTTTTATTTAATTTTTTTAAGAATTAGCTACGCTTTGTAATGAGTGTCACTCTTAAAATAACTCCACCTGTTTAAACTTTAAAGTACCGCCACACTAACACATTGTGCCACCAGTCATTCTCTCCCCCTCCTCACACCAAACAAACCAATTCAAAACCGCTCCACTCTCTATTCTCTCTCTACCCTTTGTGTCTCACCGGCGGCAAGCGTAAATGCTGTGGTGGTGCAGATGACGACGACTCAGGCGGAGCTCGGAAGAGGAACAACCGTGAGGTTCTTAAGTTCGAGGATGAGTGTGATTCAAGCGATTTTGATGATGATGGTATGATAATATTGATTTTGGTTGTGCATTTTGATTTTTGTGCGATTTGTAGGGTTTTGATGGTTATTGAAATCGAATTTGGTTTGGGGATCTTTAGAGTTATTTTTTTTTTTTCAAATTGAAATTTTAGGTTTTATAGTGAAATGCAAGTGATGGTAGTGATTTGAGGGTGCTATATTTGTTTTTTGCATTTGGCTTTGAACTTAGGCTGTTTGGTACTACATTTTGATTTTCCTTGAGTTTACTTGGTATTAGGGTCTGGATTGGAGCATTGTACACCTAGGGCTCTTTAATTTTCTTAATCATGGCTGTGTTCTTTTTCTAATCTAAATGCAGTTGATACCCTGTGTTGTGTTCTCTTTGATTGTTCATCCAACAAAACAGCATCATCCATTTATCAAGATTTGCTGGGATTTCTGTGTTTTCCTTGAAGCTGTTTTGTTATTGCCTCAGCTTCGTTTCATGCAGAACACAAAGGTATAACAGTATACAACACAAAGGTTTTGAGCGAGTGATTGTGAGAGGGAGAGCAGCAGCTACTTTGTCATATGCGAAGGTACAATATGATTTCATTTTCGTTAACTTGCATTTTCTTGATTTGTTTTTCTTCTGTTTCTCATTCATATTTTTGTTTTACTTGAGACATTTTTCTAAATTATATTGGAGTTTAAATTCTTACTATGATTGGTCTGGATCTTAGTAATCAGATGGAAGCTTGGGTGACAGTTGCGGAACTATGGTTCTGTTCCAATTTCTTTAATTCCTATATCTTTGAAGCTAGTATTACTTGATATTTCAGGAAAAAAATGAAGTTATGAACTGGTTCTTTGA
Source organism: Balakata baccata (assembly GCA_949630135.1). NCBI lineage: Eukaryota > Viridiplantae > Streptophyta > Magnoliopsida > Malpighiales > Euphorbiaceae > Balakata > Balakata baccata. The sequence goes on along the minus strand of CATIWF010058862.1, from coordinate 54,803 downwards.
TAAATTTTATTTTAAGTGAAATAAAAAATTTAGAACTGCAATTACTTTTTATACACATTTTTCTAATTAAGTATTGCTATTTTGCAGATAACTTTGGCCGTATAGCATCATTATAGCTCCAGTAGCAACATTTATTATAATTTACTATCAAGAATTCTACTTGTATTTACTTTATATATGTGTGTGCCTGTATATATATATGTATATTGGTTTATCTCAATACCACTAGTCTTTGATTGGTCCTTTTACTTTCAATCATTTTTTGGATAAATAAAGCTTCATAATGCATTTAGATTTTAGTCTCTCATCATAAATTCATAATGCATGTTCTGTATCCAGTAATGGAATATTTACCTTGAGTATAGAGTGAAAGAAAGATATACTTGTAAAACTCAACAACTGCAATAACTTATCCCATTTTTATATTTGCCAAGTTTAGTGTGTAGTGTATAGAGGCAATTGGAGATTCTTGGTGCTCAATGGGCAGGTCTTGAAGATATGCTCAGGGAGGTTTATATAGTAATTTTAAATTATTTAATGCTTGTGTTAATAGTAAACAGCTACCAATGTAGTTACAGTGCAATATCTAGAGATTTTGATAACATCACCAATTTTAGACACAAAATTTATAGAATATCTTCAATTTTAGGATGTTGATTAGAGAGTGTATCCAATTTAGGGACAGATATTAAAAAGCGTGATCAATTTATTGATGCTAACACAACAAGCTGTTGCTAATTTGATGACAGTAATTAAAAATGGTGTCACTAATTTTGAGACACTAATTATAGGATGTGTCACTAATTGGGAACATAAAATCTAAAAAGTGTCACAATATTAAGGACGCTAATCCCAAAAGCATCACAACTTTAAGGTCACATTTTTTTAATGCGTTGTCAATCTAATGGTGCTAACTCTTAAAGCGTATCTAATTTAGAGACACAATAAATAATTAGTGTCAAGAAAAATTTCCAAAACATAATGTAGATCTTAGAAATAGTGACGTAAAATAGCGTCTAGATTTTTAAAGTTAATGATGCATTTTGAAAAAAAGTACCAACGCCAAGCAATAGCTTTGCCTATAAATTCGTGACATCAAATTTAGCAACGCTATGGAGGACACTTTTCTTGCATCGGTAACATATTTAGTGACACTTTTTAGCGACATTAGGTGAATTTTTTAGCGTCGCTAAGTGCATATTTTCTTGTAGTGCCATCAACTTCACAATTTTAATTACTTGTTTAATGCCATTAATTGAATTTAAACTTATTAGTTTTCTTTGCGATGCTTCACTTTAGAAAATGCGACCGAAGTCGTTTTTCCTTTTCTTTTTTCTTTTTTTTTTTGGCTATAGGAATTGTTTTGAGCATTTATTCACAAATTTAATAATTATCATGGAATCTGATGCCAAAATTGTGGTGGATGGTTTCAATAGCAAGAGGGATGATAGATCTGAAATTGGAGGGATTCTTCATGTTTGTAAATCTCTTGCTAGTTCCTCCTGCAATATTTCAGTTGTTTTTATTAAACGTCAAGGTAGTTCATGCTCTTGCCAAAGCTCCTCATTCTTTTACTGGACCAATTATATATGTGGGAAGAGGTTCCTAGCTTTGTGAGAAGTTGAGAACTCTCCTACTCAAAGATGTAGTTGCAGCTTGAAGGAATATATACTCTCCATTTTTGTCAAAAAAATAAAATTAAGTAAAAAATAAAATAAAATTATGTTAAGTGTGCGAACAATGTTTCACATTAGAAAAATATAAAAAAAAATTTCAAAAATAGAAAAAAGCACTAAAATATTTTCAAAACTACAGTAAATTTTTTTTTTCAAAAATATTAAAACCAATTTTTAAAATTTCAAATTTATCTATGCTTAAAGTATATCCAAATTTTTTTCAAAAAGTTCACCAAGGTATATCCAAAGTTTATCCAAATCTACTACCTCAACATGAGTGTGCTCTCCAAAGTATACCAAAGTATACCCATGTTTAACGGGAGTGTGCTGCCTCAACAAAGTATACCAAAGTAAACCCATGCTCAGTGCGAGCATACTGCTTCAAAGTTTACCTAAAGTATACCGTTGCTTAGCACGATCATGGACATTTTTGAAAAATAAAATAAAAAAAGGTAAAATTAAAAATCAAAATCGGTAAATATGCAAACAAAAAAATGTTAGTATTTTTGAAATAAAAAAATTAAAAAATGATACACAGTGAAAATTCTCCAAAAATATAAAGAGAGTCATTAGCTTAGAAGTATGGACTATATCTCCCTTGGTATGAGACCTATTGGGTAGAGTTCAAAAGCAAACCCATAAGACTTAGGCCAAAAGCGGACAATATCATACCATTGTGGATATTTGTGGTGTCCATACTTTTTCGTAACAAGTGGTATCAGAGCTATGTTCAATGAAAAAATCTTCATAATGCTGAACAAAGGTTGCAAGATTCAGGTAAGCTCTTGAGGTTAGCAGTGCTTTGGTGCTTCACATGTGTTGCCTAGCACGGTGAAGTAAGCAGTTAACTCGATTGAGCATGGTCTTGTGAGGACACGAATGGATGACCGTTTGAGGGGAGGTTTGGTGGTACTTTGTTTGAGGGGAGGATTGTTAAGTGGGCAAACAATGTCTCACATTGGAATAATATATAGAGGGTTACGGGCTTATAAGTATGAATAACATCTCCATTGGTACGTGACCTTTTGGGTAGAGTTCAAAAACAAAACTATGAGAACTTAGGTCCAAAGTGGACAATATCATACCATTATGGAGATTTGTAGTGTTTGTGGTGTCCATACATTCCATAACAGATTATTTTCATTAATTTATTAATTAGAAAAACATTAAATTATATACTTCTCTTGTATAATTTTAATTGTTTTCGAAGTGTTAATGCTGGATGTTTTAGAGTAGAATAGAATAAAAGGAACGAAATATGGGACATGAATTTGATCACGAAAGAAAAAGTATTAATTAAATTACTCATGAAACAAAACCCCCTTTTCTACTTTGGTTAAGTTGATATATATAATTAGTTTATATAGCCAAATATTTTGAAAAATTCAAGTATTGTGAAAATGGCTGTCTTCGGCTTTCTCAAGGAAAACACATTCGTCAGCTATTGCAGAAAGCAAACATGAGTAATTGCAAATCAATCTCAACTCTTTTGTGCTCTTCTGCTAAATTATCAGCAGTTGTTGATACTGTTTTTATAATTCCACACTTTGTCAAATGAATCCTATACCGTATAAGTGGCACTATTCACTATGGCCCGGGTGGTAAAATTATCGATACCCATTCATTTAAATAATGATATATATATGGATGATAAATAGATAATAATAAGTGAGTTTAATGCATTTTAATTGACCCATTATTTAAAGGGTTAAGCATATTATATACATATAAATAAAATATCTGATTATAACCAAAATTTTCTAAATCAACTTTTTTAAAATTTTATTTACAAAATTATCTTGATTTTTTATTCTTTTTATTTTTACTAAATTCGTTTTTGCTTGTACAGATTTTTTAACTTTTTATTTTCACTTCTGACTCCAGCTTCTCAAAACGATAAGCAAAGTCGGAGCTCTCGGTAATCCCGTCATCATCACCCGTGAAAAGTCTAAAATTACAGTCACTTCTGACTCAAGCTTCTTCAAAAGATATCTGAAATACTTGACAAAGAAGTACTTGAAGAAGCACAATGTGCGGGACTGGCTTCGAGTCATTGCTTCCAACAAGGAAAGGAATGTTTACGAGCTGAGATACTTCAACATTGCTGAGAGTGAAGGAGAGGATGAAGAGTAAATCGTATCAGCCTTTGTTCTCAAATTTTTCCCTCTTCAAAACGTATTAGGGTTTTCTTTTTATGTTTTTGGAAATTGAAGATAGTGAATTTTGGTAAATTATTACTTTCATATATGTTCAGCTAGTGGCGACGATTGAATTTTTTGCTATCTAATCAAGGTTGCTTGCCTCATTCATAGAAAAAAAAAATTAATAGTTATGAGTGAGTTTGAGTAAAGGAAATATGTGTAAAAAATTTTGTTTTCACGTCAACTCTGATAGGCAATTGTTATTTGGTTGAAGGAATTGTTCTTTTTTTTTTTTTTTTTTTTGCAGTGGAAGCTTAATTGAGAAGTGAATTTCCAAAGTATACCAAATCAATGTATACTCAAGATATTTTTAAGGATATCAAATAAAAATATACTAGAAATATACCAAATATGTACTTCTTGGTATATTTTGGAATGACTTTTTGAGCATAAATATTTTTATAATATTTTTAGACACTTTTAGGAATTTTGAAAAAAAAAAATTAAGCGGGTGTATTGTTATAATATTTTAGGAGTTTTTTTTTTTTTTGTATTTTTGAAAAATTTCCAATTTTCTATTCGTTGGCCCCTACCATCCATTTGTCGTTCCCTTCGTTTTTGTTTATCTTTAATTGTTTAAGTCAGATTTACAGTACATTAATAAATTATACCTAACTTTTTTCACAAAAGAAAGCAGTTGTGGATATATATCTCAAAACAGAGTATCACTCAACTTAACTCTTAAACCACTAAAAAAAAAAAAAAAAATTAATTAAAAAAATTATTAGTACTCACTATTTATTTATGTCAGCATCATATTTTTCATGTAGTTATTATATATGAGCTTTTGGATATGCTGAATTTAGTGCATAATCAAAAGCTTGGTAGCTTATGCCTAAAATTGTAGCTACTGTTTCCTTGTGATCTCTGGACAAACCCCTCCACCAGCCCACTGAAAGATGACGTTTCTCAACTGAAAACGACTTCCAATAGCAACGAGCTGGTGGAGAAATATTTAATTTTTTTAATTCATAATAATTTGTCAAATCAACTGGAAAAAATTATTTGTTAATTAAAATTTGTTTGTTTATGGAATTTAAAATATTGTATTATTTTTTTGGAATCTAAATATTATATTATTTCATTTATATATACATTAGTTAAAGGCAATGCACATTTGTATTACCGTCAGCCATGTAATTAGAATTTGATTGGCTGTTTTTTTTTTTAAAAACTTCTTCACGCGCCACAATATTTATTTTAATACGATCACGTCTGCAATGAGTGAACAGAGATAAGATTCTTTTTAAATTATAAACGACTATTTGGAATTGTTGTACAGATTTTAAAAGTAAATTTTAAATTTTTTTGATTTGATTTACTGATTTTTTAAATTTTTTATAAATTTTATTTTTTTTTAAATATTTATTTACCTACTTCTACTAAAATAAATTTTTAAAACTAAAAAAAATTAAAAATATAAAATTTTTTCCAAAAAATAATTTTTTCAAATATAATGCCAAACATAGCCAAAGGATCTAAATCAAAAATAGAGTAGATGGGATAAAATAGAAAGAAAAAAAAAATTTTACAAAGCTAAATGGGGAAAATAGACAAATATGAGTGGCCAGACATGTCTTTTGCTAAAAAGAAAAAAAAAATGATACAGATGCGGGGTATTCAATTCCATTAACATGTGCTAGCAGTCAGGTGATTTTATAATAATTATTTTAAAAAAAAATTATCGCCCTTTTTATGCATAAAAAAGGACGGACTCACTGAATATTAACAAGTACATAAGAATTGTTTTTCTCCTTCGAAATGTTTCACCCTCCTGTCATTTCTTTTTTTCCTAATAATTGACTTGCTAATAATAACGATTTGAAATTAGCTCCGACAAAAACATCAAGAAAAGACTTCTAAAATATAACATTAACTTCATTTAAAATTTTTTACAAAATTATCCAAAACACCAAAAAAATATTATAAAAAAATTACTACAAAATATACTAAAAATTACACATTTGGTATATTTTTTTGTATGTCTTTGATATACCTTGGTTTGGTATTATTGTGAATACTTTGGATATATCTTAGTTCGGTATATATTGAAAATACCTTGACTTTATATTAAGAATACCTTGGGCATTAATACTTCAGATATATCTTGAAAATATTTTGAAAATTCCTTAAAAATGTCCTGGACATACCTTGAAAATATTTGAGGTATTCATCGGGAATAACTTCATGATTTAAAAAAAAAGCAAAAAAAAAAAAAAAAGGGAGGAGAAGAAGAAAAAGAATTTGATGGATTTGATTTTCGCCAAAATGCGAGCAGCAATTTGAGTGCTCTCAAACTGTAACAGGAAAAACCATGTTACTTCTATTGCCTATTAAGCCATCTTGCCATTTAAACCCAAGCAAAAAAGTATAAACCAATAACACTATCATGTGGAAAAATAAAAGAAACGAAAAAATAGAATAAATTTATCCCTGCGAAATCGATGTTTCTGCGCTTTATTTATCCCTTTTTAATATCTTTCTTATATAGGGGTTTGGAATTGGCATTTTTTATCCATAGAGGGATTGCTATCCACTACTAATCAACAGAGTATAGTTTCTTCCTTTCTTGAGATCGCTATCGGCCAAACTGCCGATACTGCCAGATAATTCCTTTAGGTATCTCTATATTAGTATATATATTTGTGTCTGTTTGATAATGAAAATCTTATGGAAGAATTAAAGGAAGAAGAAAAGATGAAAAGAGCTGGTTTGCAGACCGAGACTCATACCGGAGAAGGAATGAAAGAAGAAAAAAAAAGGTAAAATTGAATAAAAGATATAAAAGAAAAAAGGATTACAAAAATGGAAAAAAAATAAAATTGGTAATTATTTTGGAAAAAACCAAAAGGTGAAAAATCATCTTGATTCTTTTGTTTTATATTTTAGTAAGATTTGAGCCCCATAACATAATGAATAACGCAACCTAGTTGGAATAAATGAGTGTGTTCCTAAATTCTTAACTTTAGTTTTAAAAAAAAAAACAAAATGTGATTATTTAAGAAAAACAAATATTTCATAAAAGCATACAAATCTTTAACTTGCAAATATAGTATGAACGAATATCAAGACTCAAATCAAAACAAATAAAATAATAAGAATAAACAACATAATGAAAATAGTACTTAGTTTTTTTTCTCTCTTCGGTAATATTTGTCATTATGGTGATAAAGTGTAAATTATTATATGGTGTACGATTTTTTTTATCGTCTCTGGCTAGCTAGCTAGGTTTATTTAGAATTCGATTCAGTCCATGTTTAGATATGGTGCAAACATTGATTGTGGATTTTTCATTGTTTTAAAACGATTCGATACTAAATTTTTATGAATAAAATTTTGATTCTTAACATGATATATCTTGAATTAAATTTTTAAGATTAAAAGAATCAATCAACATAAAAATTTTCCGTGTACGTTGAAACAAACAGAACATTAATTTAAAAAAGGAACAACCATGATATTTCTGCTGCTTTAGATATCGCACAATAGCAGAATGCTTGAGGATAAGGAAATTATTGTATCAAGTAGTAGCAAACCCGAAAGGACCAAATGAGGGAAAGAAGAAAGCCATTATTACTGAGAAAAGCTTAGAGCGAGCCCAGAAATAATAGTGAAAAAAGTGGAAATCAATAAAGAAAAAAAGGCATGTGGGACGAGTAGGTACTGGTCCAATAACACAACAATTTCAGTGGACAAAAGGGTCCATTTCCTTTACACCCATTTCAGCATTGTTATCATTCCTTCATTTGCCTCTAATTATTTCCATTTGTTGTTCTGTCCCTCTCATTATCTATCCTCTAATTATTTCCGGTTGTTGTTCTGTCCCTCCCATTATCTACTGCAATTATGAATCTTTGAAACCAATTAAAAATGTTTCTCGAATGTGTAATCAAAGTTGATTTAACAAAGGAATCATAATATCTATGGACATTATAATTGAGCAGAATCCTTAATAATGGTTGTGGATGATGCAAGCATTGATTGTGGATTTATCATTTTTTTAAAACGACTCTAATTCTTATGATGTCTAAGTTTATTTAGGTAATATGATACAAAATTTTTATGAATAAAATTTTATTCTTAACATGATATATCCTAAATTAAATTTTTATGATGTCTAGGCTTATTTTAGTAATCCATTTACTTTAATACCATATTAGAATTGAATATGATAAATTTTAAATTAAATTTTATGATCCCTAGGTTTATTTTAATAGTACTGGTTTTGATTCTATATAAGAATCGGATGAATTTAGACATTTGGACTTAATAATTATGTATTTATCATTACTTCAAAATAAATTTATATCAATCTGAAATTAGTTGCACTATAATTATAAGCTCTTAATTCTTTCATCCCTTAAACTTCTGATGTAAAATTCTTTTCAATAATAATAATAAGAAGAAGAAGAAGATACAGTTCATATGGTGGATCTACAATCCAATCCATTTTGATCAAAATGAATTGATCAATCTAAACTTGATTTATAAAATGAAAGATTATTTTTCGGACTGATTTATTTGATTTTATTTCAATTAAAGATAAAATTTGAGTCAAAGTTTTTGGATATATTTAAATCGTATCTAAGCGATGGATCAAATAAAAAATTGACAGCTCCACCCTTAGTTAATTATAACTAGCGTAGCGGAAGTTCAATGATGCATATGATATTTTTAAACATTTTAGTGACTCCTGAAGGATTTCAATTCTTATCTTGAAGGATTATTATATTCATGCGATAGCACATAATGCCAATGACTAAAAGCTATTATATTAAAGGCTTAATTACAAAAAGAAAAAAAAATAAATTTGACCTTTTGTATTTTTTACAATTCTAACATGACCTTATGGTAATTACACTATAATGTTTATCGTTTTGAGTTTTTACCAATTATACCTTTTCGTTAAAAAAAAAAAAAAGAATTCCGATACCTAAGTGGACACCAGTTTTTCTTAGGAAAAAAAAGTTGCTGACTCAACTGCCAGAGTGCCAAATCATAATGCACCCATTTTGAATGCTTCCTTCTTTGAATAAAATCGCCAAATTAGTTAGCAATCCCTAAATCCATCTCCTTCTTCCATTCCCCTTCTCCTTCAACTAGTCAACCCTTCTATTCCTAAAGCTGCTCCTTCAACAGACGATACTCCTTAAATGCATTTCGCATAAAACTTTGTAATCAGCCATTAACAAATTCAAATGTCAATTAATAGTAGCAGAAGAAGTTCTGGTTCGGTTTCCTTGATAAATATGGGGTATTACCGAGATGAGCACTGTCATTTTACTTATTTCTTACCATTATTATTATTATTAAAATAATTAATTGTATAAAAACTAATCATTTTATTTTTTATTCATATATCATAAAAAAATATATTTTATATTATATAAATAATGCCGAAATTTTATATTATAACGATAACAACTCAACCTGTTTTATCTAATATAGTATAAATCAGCTATCAATTATATCAATTATACCCAACAGTCACACCAAACATTTATAGGCAGGCGATAAGAAACAGCCTGAGCGAACCTAACATTTATAGGCAGCCAAACCAAATCGGTGAAAAAAAAAAAAGGACAAAAAATGTTTAATTAAAACAAAAACACACAAGCCAGTATCCTTTCTGATATTTTATCTCCTCCTCTTTCTTTCTGTGCCTAACCCAATCGGTGATACTATTACTATCATTAAAGGCGAAACCAAAATTACCATCGGAAAAAGAAGCCCCACGAAAAGAGAGGGGTCCATTACGGTTCTAAAATTAATAAATTTTATTACATCAATATATGGAAGCGAGAGGAAGATACCTAGGGATGGAAAGAGCGAGTACCCGATTACGATCTCAGCTTGCAGAAATATAATTATCCGTTTCTTCTATTAGTCCTCAATTCATTTTTTTAATTGAAGAAATTAAACATTCTTCTTCTCTTTCTTCTTTCCTTTTTCTTTTTTTTTTTTTTAAATCACCAAAATATTTCTTAAGTATTTTTAAAGTATATCCGAGGTGTTCCTGATGAATTTTCAAGGTATTCTCAATATATATTCGAAATATTCTCAAAGAATATTCAAGATATACTCAAGGAATTTTTAAGAAATTCTCAAAGTATACCAAACCAAAATATATCCAAGATATTCCTAAAAATACCGAACCAAAATATACCGGAAATATATTGAATGTGCACTTTTTGGTATACCTTTGGATGATTTTTTGAATTTAGATATTTTTGTGATATTTTTTTAAGTGCTTTCCATAGTTTTAAAAAAAACTTTTAAGTAGAGATAAAATTCCCAAATTTTTATCTTTTTGAATTCTGGATTTCAATGATACATCTATTTTTTATTCACATATAATCTGTCCATTTTCCTTTTAATTTTTTTCTTCTAATTCCTTTCTAAGCTGCTTCTGTCCCAACTTTGCTCCTCCGACCCAAATAACACCAACATCACCAACAACGGCCAGAAGACCTCCGATTACGACTGCCAATTCCGGTAAGTTTCGTAATTTCTTTACTTGCTACGTCACCTTTTTGCCATCATTAGGAGATTGAAAGAACTTGCTGTTAGATACATGTTATATCTAATTATGATTGTGGACTTATTAATTGAAAAATAAAGATATATTCTAAAATAAAAAGACCTTAAAAATTGATCAATTTTTTATTTAGGCAAGACTTCATTAATTAATTTAATGTGAATAATTAATGTAGGTCAGATAATAATATGAGTGTGATGAACGACCCATGATTATTATATTAAGTGAACTAAGTCTCTCTTATTACAAACTCTTACTCCCCTATATAAAGTTGGATAGGGATAAAGGAAAAAGATAAGGTTTAAGAATTTCATCATTCTGAGTTAAGAAACGAAAGATGTTTTTGGTGTAAACTCATTCAGATCATTTTTGTCACGATGGAATCAGCGAAATTATGTTCATTTCTACGTCCTTTATCTCAATTAAATTTGTTTTGTACTCTAAATTTTATGTTTCAGATCCTAGGAATAAGTTTGACTAAATTGATTTTCTATCAAGTGGTATTAGAGCCAAATTACATATTTTTAGAGCCATTTTTATATTTTTCTCATTGAGTTAAGGAGAAAAACTTGAGTTTAATTGAGTTTTGGAGTAAAATTGGGATTTGACAATTGTTTTCGCAAAAGATTTCACATAAAAATTGCAAAAAACAGAGTCAGGGAGAAAAATGAGGCTACACGCACTATGAAGTGTACATAGGCGGTGGGAGAAGGTAGTCTGGCGCGTATTGTACATGTGCTAGAATGTGCATGGGCGCGTCTGCATCAGGCGCGTGTGCCACATGCCCGCGCAGCTGCCCCACTTTTCAGATCTTCTATTTTTGCCCCTAAAGTTTCTAAATTTTTCAATTAAGTCCCTATATGGTTAGTTTTCACTTCTGAAGACCTTTTTTGGACCCGTTTTGGCTTGAATTAATTTTTGAAAGCTAAATTTGAGAAAAATTGTGACATTTGAAGAGATAAATTATTTTTATCTCATAATATTTAATTTATGCATGGGCATAAAATTGTTGCATATGGAAATTAATTTTTCTCAGTTGAAAATTGATAATGTAACTGATTAAATTATTGTGAACATAGTGTTTTAGGTCATTTAGCCCCACGTCCATAAGAAATGAAAATTATGTTACTAAGTTATTTCAAGGCTTATAAATAATGTATATCTCGTTATAAGAATTTCTTTTAAAATTAGTTGAAATGTTGTCACCAAAGCAGCCTTTTTGACTGAGATTTTAAGAAATATTCGGTCTTATATATTTTAGAAATGTCTCAGATTTAATTTATAATTATTTAGCTCAAAGGTGTTTATTGTAAATTAAATTTGGAGATGAAAAATATAAGATATATGATTGGGAATGAGTTAGTACAAGTAGTTTATATATCCAAAGGTGGTAAATTTGCAAGTATTTGGTAAATTTTCAGGTTGTACTTATATTAAGAATTTTCTATTGCATATTATATATTCTGCCTAAAGGTGTTTATATAATGATGCACTGAAATTCTTGGATTAATACTCTTCTATGGTTTTGAGTATTATTGTTGTCTTATACTAAAGTGTTACATTGTTGATTTTTTCAATCACCTTCTCAATTAACAATAATACAATGACTATTGAAATGCTGATTAGCTCTAACTATAAGACGTGGAGGCGAGATGTGAAATTAGCTATGGAGTTAGCAGATATTGATATTGCCATGAAAACTCCTAAGCCAGCTAACCTGACTATTGAGAGTTCAATTGTTGATAAAGAGCCACATTCAACACGGTACAAAATGAATTGCATGTATTATTTGACCATAAAAAGGTCAATTCCAGAGCACCTGTTGAGCAGTTTGTTAGAGACTCATATAGCAAAAGAGTTTCTGACTGCGGTTTCTTAGCGTTATCAGGTATCCATATATGCTGATATTGGTACATTTTTGAAGCAACTATACTCTATAAAGTATAACGGAGTAGGAGGTGTTAGGGAATACATTCTCACCATAGTCCACATACAGAATAAGTTCTAGAACTTTGGCATAATTTTTCCTAATGCTTATATCATGCATCGAGCTCTCAATACTCTACTACCAGAGTTTGAGATGCTTATTACTGTATACAACTCAAGGGAGGATCCATAGACAGTTAATGCTTTCACTGCCATATGTGTAGTTGAGGAAGAGAAGTTAAATGCGGGTCATGTTAGTATCATGCTTCTTGTATCAGGTCCTCAATGGAAAGGCAAAAAAAAAAGGTAAGAAAGCTAAACTTAATGCTCATGTTTTTTATAAAAAGTCTGATCGATCTGGTGTTGTGGGTGTTGATAAAGCTTTTATAAAAAAGGAATTTAAATGTTTCTTTTGTAAAAAGAAAGATCATAAAAAGTAGGATTGTCTGAAATACAAAGCTTGGTTAGAAAAGTGTGAGCTTGCAGATAACTCTTTTGGTCTTATTTTTTGTGAATCCAATTTAGTTAATGCCATATCCAGTTCTTGATGGCTAGATAGTGGAGCGACTAAACATGTTGCATTCACATTGCAGGGGTTCAAAAACAAGAGGAAACCAAATAAAGAAGAATAAATGCTCACGGTTGGCAACAATGACACAATGGAAGTTCTTTTTGTTAGCAGTGTTTGTTTGAATCTAGACACCGGTTTTGAACTCTTTTTGAAAAATGTTTTGTACATACTATCATTTAGGTAGAACTTGATATCGGTATCTGAATTAGACAAAACTGGCTATGCTTTTGTATTTAAAGATACAGTTGTAAATATAACTTTTGATTCCAATGTAGTGGGTTATTGCTTTTTGTCATATGGTCTATATCAAGTGTGTTTGAGTTCAAATGAGTTTTATTCCATATCCTGTATTATTGAACATGTTGCTAAAAGACCCTTAATAAAGGATAAGTCTTTCATGTTATGGTATAAAAGGCTTAGCCACATTTCTAGAGAAAGGGTAGAAAGGCTAATCAAGGATAATATTCTACCTGCCCTTGATTTCAGTGACCTAGAAATATTTGTTGACTGTTGTAGGGGCAAACTGACCAAGATTAAGAAAACAGGATCTATTTGGAGTTCAGATCTCTTAGAGATAATCCATACAGATATATGTAGACCTTATTTACACACAATATGTAATAACAAGTATTTTCATAACATTGATTGATGATTTTTCCCAATATGGATATCTGTACTTGATTAAAGAAATGTCTAAATCTCTTGATAAATTCAAGATTTTTAAGACTGAAGTTGAGAAACTACTGGGAAAAATTGTCAAGATTGTTAGATCTGATCAAGGTAGAGAGTATTATGGCAAATACAATATTGCAGGATAGGTAAAAGGTCTTTTTGTCAAATACTTAGAGGACTGTGGAATAGTAGCTCAGTTTACTATGTCGGGTAGTCCTGAACAAAATAGTGTGGCTGAAAGGCGGAATCACACCTTAAATGAAATGACAAGGAGCATGATGTTAAGATCAAAATTTCCAGACTTTTTGTGGGGTGAGGCTATGAAAACGACATTACATATCCTCAATAAAGTCCAAGTAAGTCTGTGGCTAAAATACCGTTTGAGTTGTGGACCAAAAGGAAACCTAGCTTGAATCATTTTCAGGTTTGGAGTTGTCCTTCAGAGGTATGCCTTTATAATCCTATCGAGGGTAAATTGCATTCTAGATCTACTCATTGCTATTTTATAGGGTATCCAGATCATTCTAAAAGCTATAAATTCTATTGTAGAGAAGGGGATTCTAGAATTATTGAATCATGGACAGCTAAATTTTTAGAATTTGATGTAGCTAATGAGGATGATAACTTTGAGATCACAAGATAGGAAAAACAGACTGAGGTTATACATATTCTTGTACCCAAGCAACCTACAATTTTGGATCCTACACATGTGATCGATCCAATTTAGGAGGAGCCTATACAGTTGAATGAGGCTTCATCCTCATAGGATGCAGTTGCACAGATTCCTCTTATGAGGTTAACTAGGGAAAGAAAACCTGCTATTTCCTCTAATTATGTGGTTTATAAAGGTGAGAGTGATTATGACATTGGTTATATTACTGATCCTACATCTTTTGAAGAAGCTGTTTCTAGTTCCCAATCTAATATGTGGTAGGATGTAATAAGAGATGAAATATAATCTATGGGTTGTAGTGGAGTGTGGAAGCTTGTTGAATTATTTGAAGGTTGTAGACCTATCAGTTGTAAATGGGTCTATAAGACCAAGAAAGACTCCAAAGGAAATATAGAGAGGTTTAAATACAGATTAGTTGCCAAGGGATTTACTCAAAGAGGAGGAATTGATTATAATGAAATTTTTTCTCCTATATCCTTGAAGAATACATTCAGAGTAAGCATGGTACTAATAGCTTATTTTGATCTAGAGCTATATCAGATGGATACTAAAATTGCATTCCTGAATGGAGAACTGAATGAAGAGGTCTATATGGAACAACTTGAGGGATTTTAGGAAGATGGTAAGGACCGTCTTGTGTGTAGATTAAAAAGTCTATTTATGGTCTAAAACAAGCCTTACGATAATGGTACTTAAAATTTGATGGTGTGATCACCTTTTTGGGATTTGTCGATAGTAAGACTGATAGATGCATGTATCTTAAGATCAATGGAAGCATGTATATCTTTCTGATACTGTATGTTGATGATATACTATTTGCAAGCAATGATTTAGGAACATTGCATGAGGTAAAGCATGTTGTCTAAATACTTTGATATGAAAGATCTTAGAGAAACATCTTTTATCCTTAGAATTCAAATCCATGTGGATAGATCTCAAAATCTTTTCGGTCTCTCTGAGCGAATATTGAAAAGATTCAATATCTAGGTTTGTAAGTCTTAAGATGTGCCAATTGCTCAAGGTAATAAATTGAGCCTGACACAATCTCCCAAGAATGAAGTTGAGAGAGAATTAATAAAAGCAGTGCTATATGCTAGTGCAGTGGAAGCTTGATGTATGCTCAAGTGTGCACTAGACCGGACATTGCATTTGCAGTTGGTATTCTGGGTAGATATCAATCTAATCTTGGAATGGACTATTGGACTGCACTAAAGGAGTTTTGAGATACTTTAAAGGGACCAAGGATTATATCTTGACATACATAAAGGTTGAAAATCTTGAGTTGGTTGACTATACTAACTTAGATTTTGCTGGTTGTTCCAATGATAGAAAATTCATATCAAGCTATGTTTTTACATTAGTTGGTGGGGCTGTATCTTGGAAAAGTGTTAAATAGTCCTTAATCTCATCTTCCACGATGCAAGCTAAGTTTGTAGCATGTTATGGTGTAGTTGTATAGGCTGCTTGGCTACAAAATCTAATTGCAGAAATGTCAATCGTTGATTCCATTGCCAGGCCCATAAAGTTGTATTATGATAATTTACCGGTCGTGTTATTTGCAAAAAACAACAAGAATATTACTGGATCTAAGCATATGGAAGTCAAATATTTGACATTAAAAGAGCTAGTGAAGAAGGGTGACGCTGAAATAAAGCATATTGGTACATATGATATAATAGCTGATTCCTTTACTAAGGGTATTCGACCCAATATTTTTCAAAGACATGTCATTAGTATAGGTCTAAAGTCGACTTTTGATACCTTAGATTAATGGGAGGCTTTCTTGTTGCTCTATGTATTTTGGTTTGTACTTTATACATTGGTATAATGTACTTTATTAAATTGATGATCATCAATGCAATATGTATATATTTTCATTGGAAAATATTTGATGGTATATTTTCATTGGAAAATATATTGTGATGTATATCATATCTGATCAATTAAAGTCTTAAGACTAATGTCGTCTTAAACAATGACTTGGGGCATTAAAGTTTATAACCTTAGTTATATGTCTTGAGACACATAAAGAATCGTACAATATAAAGCTTTTAAGACATACACAGACTTCATTTGAAGTCATAAAGGATTTCTTATGCGTATCTGTATTGCATTTAGATAAGAAATCACTGACTGATAAGAAATTCAACACATAAAATTTGATCATAAAGTGAGTATTGACTAATCTTGCCACATTACCACATTGCGCTCATGATTGATAAAGTTATTGGTAAATGTGACCACAGAAGGTGCCATATTCTTGAATAATGTGGTTTCCACCGTGATTCTTTGCCAATGATTTTATTGAATCGAGTGAGAATGAGAAGTCTTTTGTAATGAATTTTCAATTAATTAGCCGAAGTGGGAGAATGTTAGATATATGTTA
This sequence comes from Balakata baccata, assembly GCA_949630135.1. Taxonomy (NCBI): domain Eukaryota; kingdom Viridiplantae; phylum Streptophyta; class Magnoliopsida; order Malpighiales; family Euphorbiaceae; genus Balakata; species Balakata baccata. The sequence continues at coordinate 38,160 of CATIWF010058862.1, read as the reverse complement.
TATCTAATTATGATTATGGACTCATTAATTGAGAAATAAATATATATTACAAAATAAAGGGTCTTAAAAATTTGATCAATTCTTATTTAGGCGAGACTTCATTAATTAATTTAGTGTGGATAATTAATGTGGGTCAGATAATAATATGAGTGTGATGGACGACCCATGATTATTATATTAAGTGGCTAAGTCTCTCTTATTACTAATTCTTACCCCCTATATAAAGTTGGATAGGGATAAAGGAAAAAGATAATGTTTAAAAATTATATCGTTCTGAGTCAGGAAACGAGAGAAGTTCTTAGTGCAATCTCATTCAAATCGTTACTATCACTATGAAATAGGAGAAATCATGTGCTTTTCCATGTCTTCTATCTCGATTAAACATGTTTTATGCTCTAAATTTCATGTTTTAGATCCTTGGAATAAGTTTGGGTAAATTGATTCTCTATCACTTGTGAGCCAACACGTGGGCGAGCTTAGTCAATGGTTGTGAACACATACTGCGAATGAGAAGCCATTTTAGAAGAAGGCATAACAAAAAGAAGAAAAATTCTCAAGTAGATTAGGTTTATCACGTCATTCATTGACCAACTCAATCATACAATGACATGCATTTAATTGTTTTATTATCATTAATTGATATAAAGATAATATGTATACATATCATTGTATACAGATGACGTAGTAGATCCGGTTTATATAAAAATATCTCCAAAAAGAAATCAAATATTGATGATTTGCAAGGGATTTTCAATTAGCTTATAATAAAAAAAAAAAGAAAAAAAATGTTGAGAATATGCAAAGGAATTTCAATTGGCTTATAATACATAAAAAAGATATTGATGATTTGCAATGGATTTTCTTGTTCATAAGGAAGTTAAATAGTTCATGAGTTATACAACTAGAGTAATCATTTCTTTCTACTGTGATTGCCTCGGTAGGCAGCTTTATTTACCAAATCTTGTTATTTTATTACAAATTGGTATTAAACCTTTTAATTGTAACATATTGGTATTAAAACTTTTATAAATATTACAATTTGGTACCCAACTTAAAATTCCAGTCAAATAAAATGATATATCAGCTTGTTGGTATGTCAGTCAACCAATCAACATGTTATATCATTTTTTTTTACTAGAATTTTAATTTGTACCAAATTACAATATTTATGAAATATTTGGTACCAATTTGTAGTAATTAAAAATTTTAGTGCCATTTTATAATAAAGTGACAAGATTTAGTACTATTTGTACATTTATCCCCAATTTCCGTTGAGCTCAAGCTGCATATATAAATGATAATCTCTCCATCATTTTTCACAAGAGGAACCGTAACCCTCAAATTAATTTTCATAATGGAAAATCCATTGCTTTCATTTTCAGTAATTTTCCCATCTCTTCTTTTCATCCTGATGTTGTTTAAATTTTGGAAAATTTCAAAAACCACCCACTCCACTTCTCGAATTCTACCTCCAGGGCCAAGAAAGCTACCGGTCATCGGAAATTTGCATCAGCTTTTTGGCAATTTACCCCATCGTCGCCTAAGAGACTTGGCAAATAAATATGGAAGCGTTATGCATCTTCAGATTGGTGAAGTTCCCAACATTGTAATTTCATCTCCCGAGGCTGCTAAACAAGTCATGAAAACTCATGATCTTATCTTTTCTCAACGGCCCTTTCACTTAGCTACTTGTATTCTATCATATAATTACACAGATATAGCATTTGCACCATATGGAGATTACTGGAGACAAATGCGAAAAATTTGCACACTAAAGTTGCTAAGCGTGAAGCGTGTGCAATCTTTTAGATTAATTAGGGAAGAGGGGGTGTCACGTCTGATTAGTACAATTTCTTCTTTTTCAGGGAAGCCATTCAACTTTAGTGAAAAGCTATTTGCTTCAACAAATGAAATCGCTGGACGAGCTACTTTCGGTGAGAAATGCAAAGACCAGGAAGAATTCTTACATCTATTTGACAAAATGTTAATTGCTTTAGGAGGATTCTGTCTAGCAGATTATTTCCCTTCAAATAAATTACTCCAGACCAGATATAAATCCAAACTTATGAGCCTCCATCAGAAATTAGACAAGATTCTTGGAAACATTATTGATGATAACATGGTTAGGATGAAAACACAGGAAAAAGGCGACGAGGTTGAAGGAGATACTCTTCTTGATGTTCTTTTGAGGCTTAAGGAGTATGGAGACCTTGAACTTCCATTGACAATAGACAATATCAAAGCAGTCATCATGGTTAGTATTACAGTGTACTTAGCTTTAATTATTCCTCTAAGTTGTTTCTTATTATGTAACAATTGGTGATAAATTTCAGGAAATGTTCAGTGCTGGCAGTGGTGCACCATCTGTGATTGTAGAGTGGGCAATGTCAGAATTGCTAAGGAATCCAAAAATTATGCAGAAGGCACAGGAAGAGGTCAGGAGAGTTTATGGTGAGAAAGGAAAGGTGGATGAATCCAAACTTCAAGAATTGGAGTATTTAAAATCAATTATCAAAGAAACCATGAGAATACACCCACCTGGTGCGTTGCCATTTCCCAGAGAAAGCAGTGAGAGATGTGAGATTAATGGGTACGAGATACCAGCCAAAACCAGATTGATGGTGAATATATGGGCAATAGGAAGGGATCCAAATTATTGGGAAGAAGCTGAGAAGTTCTATCCAGAGAGATTTGTCGGAAGTTCGATTGATTTCAAAGGCAACAATTTTGAATATATCCCATTTGGTGCTGGAAGGAGGATATGTCCTGGTATTGCATATGCAGTGGCTAATATTCAGCTTCAACTGGCACAGTTTCTGTATCATTTTGATTGGAAACTTGCTTATGGGTTGAAACCAGAGAATCTGGACATGATTGAGACTTTTGGCACTATTGTTAGAAGGAAAAATAATCTCCACTTAATTGCCATTCCACACTATCATTAACATGTTGAATGTATCTTTATATCAATTCGCTATGCATCAATAAAAGAATTTTTTTTGTTGTTGAATAAATCAATCAAATAATTTTAATGAAAAAAAAAAACTAACCTTAACCAAGGGAGAGGGTGCCAAAATTTCCAACAAAACCAAATGTAAGTAATTCAATACGAAGCACAAGCTTTTGAGACTAGAAAAAAAAAACAATGAGTGAAAATGGAGCATAAACGGCGGAAAAAAAAAACCTTATTGCACGGCTAAATTGAACTTAAATACTTGAGAGACGATGAAGATAAAAAGGAAAACAGAAGATGGAGAGAAGAAAAATGGGAGAAAAAAATTTCTTAGGCAAAAAAATGGGATTGTCAGCAAGATGGAGGAGGAAGAAGAAGATGTGAGTTATTTAGGGCATGTCTGATGCGTTTGTTCCAAGTAGAAAAGATGCATAAGCCTTTGATATTTTCTCAATTTTTTAAACTAATTCTAGATATATAATACATGAGCAAATCAACTTAAAATTTTAATAAATTAAATTTTTAATCTAAAGAAGGCATAAACTAAGTCTATATATAATTTCACTTGAAAGTGTAAAAGAAAATACGAATTTATTTTTTATACAATATACAAATATAATTAATAAGCAATAAAAAAATAAAAAAAATATTGCGTTTATGCATCTGTTTTTTATAAGACAAACTTATTAGACTTTTACAAAGAAACTTAAAAAAAATAAAAAATAGTCTTATGCTTCTGTTGTAGATAAAACAGATGCATCAGAGCCACCTAATACCTCTATTTTATTTGCAACAGACACATCTGAGTCTTACACTAACAATATTATTTACAAAAATATCATTGCATCAACACTATGTATCTGTTTTATTCAGAATAGATGCATCTGATGTTTGCATAAGGTGTATTTGTACTAGTGGGAGTTTTTGCATTCTTGCATCTATCCATTCCAAATTTCTTAATTAGTTCCTTTGTGTACTTGGATTGATTGAAAAAAATGCCTTCTTTGCTTGGCTTGATATGAAGACAAAGGAAAAATTTGAGCTCTCTCATCATGCTCCTTTCAAATTCTCTAGTCATACACTGAGCAAATTCTTGGCAAAGAGATTCATTAGTAGATCCAAAAATAATATAATCAATATAAATTTAAACAATAAGAGTGTTATACTTATGCTTTTTAATAAAAAGAGTTTTATCGACATGTCTTTTTGAAAATCCATTATCTAAAAAAAATGCACTAAGTCTTTCATACCATACTCTAGGAGCTTGCTTCAATCCATACAAGGCCTTAGTGAGTTTATATATATGGTTTAGAATGCATGATCTTCAAAACCAGGAGGTTGTTCAACATAAACTTCCTCCGTTATAAAACCGTTTAAAAATGCACTTTTAACATCCATTTGAAAAAACTTAAAATGCATATGCTAATAAAATACAAATAGCTTCTAATCTTACTATGGGGGCAAAAGTTTCATCATAATCAATGCTTTTCTCTTGGTTATACCCTTTGGCAACCAATCTAGCTTTGTTCCTAATAAGGTTACCTTCCTCATCTAACTTGTTCCTATAGACTCATTTACTACCAATAATTGGGTAGTCCTTAGATCTTGAAACCAAGGTTCAATCCTTATTTCTCTCAAATTGATTGAGTTCCTCTTGCATAGCAATCATCCAATTTGCATCACTTAAAGTCTCATTAATAGACTTTGGATCAAGTTGAAATACAAAAGCAAGATTAGAATAAAAAATGTTAGAACGAGTACTTACACCTTTTGTAGGATCACCAATAATTTGCTCCTTTGGGTGATTTCTTACAAACTTCCATTCCCTTGGCAATTTATTGGTTTCTTGTTCTTGATTTTGAGCTTCCACTTGATGTTGCTCCTTTTGATCTTCATTATGATCAACTTTCTTAGATGATTCTCCATTTCCCTCTTAATCAAGATTGAGATTTTCCATGGTACCTACAACATCATCCAAAGCACTGTCTTTCTCGAGATCAAGTCTATAAGTTTCATCAAAATTAACTTGCATAGACTCTTCTACAACTAGAGTTCATTTATTGAAGACCCTATAAGCTTTAATAAAGCACTAGTATAAAGTAGTCCTATATGCAGCGGTTGTTTTAGACTATATGTAGCAGTTGTTTGGGGTCGGATATGGAGGAGTCGCATATGAGCTTGAGTTATATACATCGGTTTCACAATCACTACATATAGTTAGGACATATGCAGTAGTTTTTTACTGACAACTAATGTATATAATTTAACCATATGCAGAGGTTTCAACAAACAACCGCTGCTTATAGTTCATTTTTTTATAAGTCTATATATATTTCAATTTATATTATTTTTTAATATTTTTTATTTTTCATATTCACTTGTATGAAGTACAAAATTTATTTTGAAATGAATAATAAAGTAAATATGTTATAAACATTAGCACTTGATCAATAAATATATTACAAAGTTATACATCATTCAATAAATCATAGTTACGCCATTCAATAAATTATGTATAATATCTATTAAATCCTAAAATAATCGGCATCAAGTCAATGACATTACAAATAGGTAAATAAAAATATAAGACCTAGCTAACCAATGGCCACAAAATGGCGGTTGTAGAGGATCCATGCACCAACTTGTTACAAACTCCTATTGTTGATGCCACAATAACATCAGTAACGGGATACTTTGTAAGTAAAATATTGATGATTGTAATTGACAATAAATTATTACTAGATACTAATCACTTAGAAAAAATTGTTAATTCCCTAATAAAAAATACAGTTTTATAATTTATAATTTATATTAGAAATGACAGATTGGCGAAAGACACATGAAGATGTTACCAAGCTAATAAAACTGCTGCAAATATATAATACAAATCAAGATTCCAATAAAAGACTTACATTGAAGAACTGTCATAAAGACATCAACCTCAGTTAACTGCTTGCTCAACATGATTAGAAAGTCATATATCAAATCACTAAAAAGTATCAAACTAAAGCCATTAGCAAAAATTTTAGCATTGAATTAACTATTTGCCACTAGCAATATCAAAAGGCAACCCACCTAGAACAAACTCCAAATATGCATAAATAGGATGAGAAAATGGTATTTTCAAACGAGTAAGGTGCACCTCTAAAGACTTAGCAAGAGAAGCCAAAAGCTTTGCATTTCACATACCATATGCTGAATGTATGAATAATTGGCTTCAGTATTTTGCATACCAAACACATGGGTAATTGGCTTTAATATTCAAGAAACAGTCAGAAAAACCACTATAGCCATAGAATATATGCTGAATCTTCAATAAAATTAAAAGTTGCGCAAGTCAAGCACACAAGTTCAATTATCCTATCACAGTTCAATCTCCTAGTTTTAATACCTCAGGTATAGCTGTATATTCTCTCCCATTTGTAAGGTGTAGATGCTCTAGCTGCATATGCTTTTCCTTCTGCAATATATCATTCAATAGACAATAAGGAATGGAACTGCTTTCCAGTACCTAGCTTAATGTAAGTCTGCATACGAAAAACAAAATCTATGACTTGTGCTGTGGAATTTTCAATGCAATAGTGTGTTTTTCTATTAAAAAAGATAGGGGGAGAGAGAGAAAAAGGGAGATAGAGAGAGAATACTGCTACCAAGTACAATACATGAATTTACATATATGTCAAGAACGAAATTTGCAGAGTTTCTTTCATGATTGCAATTTAACCAACAATTGTCTATATTGTAGATGGCTATGTAGTGTAAGATTTTATGTAATGCCTATTAAGTAGGGCCTGGTTTAAAGGGAGAATATGTATAAAAATATTAATAAAGAAGAAAATGGCAAAACGGTTGAAGTGAGCAATGTATGTGTAAACTTGAGTTGTTAGCGTAGTGGTGAATCCATTTTGTGTGATGATTGAGTTGTAATAACTTATTTCTTTTGGTGTCTAATGACCATGAATAGCTTGTAATTATATTTAGAAAGTGTTTAGAAGTAGAATTTTGGAAAAATTCAATTATAGGAAAAATTTATGCTCTTTCACCACCAGCGTCACCACCATGCTGAAAACTATCATGACCATGATAGTGATTGTTCATGACCATGAAAAATTTGTTCATGGCCGTTAAAAGACTTGTTCATGATCATGAAGGATTTGTTCATGGCTATGGAGGTTGTGTTTTGGGCCTATTTTTTGGACAGAATGGTTTACAGCCAGACCCAAATTTGTCATGGCTGTGAAGGGTCTGTATAAATAAGTTTTTCATGCATTTTAACTCATTTTAACCGAGTTTTCAACATCCTAAAACCCTAGAACTCCAAATTCTTTGAAAATTTCATCATTCCCCATGGTTTTTTAATGGTTTTTAAGCCCTTAAACATAAACTAAACATATCAGAGGAAGATTTAAGCTATAATTTGAAGATTTAATCAAGGAGAAAGAAGTTGGGGAGAAAAAGAACTTGGAGGAGGAATCTTGGGTTTTTCTTCCTAATAACCCTAGTTTGGTCTTCAAGAGGTAAGGAGACACGATTTCTTTACTTTCTTATATTGATTTTGGAGTTTATGGGTGTGGTTACCCGAAAAGGGGTTATGACCCATTAGTGTAGGGATGTGGAGAAGGAGGGGATTTTTGGGTTTTCTTAGGGAAAGACCTTCATTGAGGTGAGTTGAGTGATTTCATGGGTGTTTTTGTAGCTAAAAGTGATGTTATGATATTTAGGTAGCGGCGTGGAAGGACCTCGATCAAGAGGAAAGAACCGAGCTTGATCTGGATGTGGTGGATCAAGGAAGTGCTTTTTGTGAAGGTTTGTACATATCTCCATTACAATTTTCATGAGTATAAGATTTGTATGTGACATAAATGTTGATTCGGTAATAAATGAAATAGGATTAAAAGTAGTTAATGGTAATAATAATAAGAAAATGAGGTAAGATGGGATATTGAATGATAATTGAGAGTATAATAAGTAAAGAACATGGTGGTTTTGGTTGTATTTTATAATACTTATTATTATATGCAAAGTATGGATGATGAACCTGTAAGTATTAAATAGTGAATTGGCATTGTCTAAGTGATGAATCTATACGATTTAGTTGATGAATCTGCAATGTGTGAGGTATGGTTATGTATTATGAATGGTATTCAATGTGTATGTATCTTTGTTTATGTGTGAGTATTGGCATGTTTAAGGTAGAGAATGTTGATAGGTTGGTTGGCAATTGGATCACCATAGAGTTTATATGTGTGAATTTATATTAGTCATGAAATAAGGTGATTATATGAGGTTTTAAGCCCGGAAATAAGGATAGATTGAAACATGGTACCATGTTAGGAGGTCAATGTGGCTTGAGGCTCGGTATTTGGGCACCATTGACCACTATTTGTGCCAGACTAAGGTGGCTTGAGGCCCGGTATTTGGCCGCTCTTAGTCTTACTAGTTGAGATGACTTGAGGCTCGGTATTTGGGCGCTCTCAACTAGGAAAGCTCGATGGAGCTTGATGTATTTGAAATGTGTGATATTATAATATTGTGTTTATGTTATGGATATGGTTAAAATTATTATGTTTAAGCGAACGTATTATGTTTTTCATAATGATATAAACATGACAAGTGATGTACACTTATGTGGTATATATATGTATACATGTACGATTATATGTACCACTAAGCAGGATTGCTTAACGTGTGGATGTTTTAACTCCCATGCAGGTTGTAGATAACTTAGAGAGTTGACAAGAAGACAAGCCACTAGGGAGCCGAGGACAATCATAGGGGTGGTGATATGTTCATACTTTACTTTTGATTTTGCTTTGTATTTAAAGGGGTGGGAGTAGTTACATTTGTACATAGCTCAGGTATGATGGACATGTAAATTTGTAACTCCTCATAAAGTTTGTAAAATTTTTGGCTAGTGAAGCCAGTGTATGTAATTTAAGGAAATTTTTAATATTTCATGCATGAATATTTTATTTAATAAGTCATCATGGCCATGGTGCATTAATAAGTTTTAAATTTATCATGTTTTAAGTTTATGCATCGTAATATCCTTCGGTATAATTAAATTTGATTCTAGTTATATCAATGGGTGTTACATTTTACATAAGTAAGCTATGGAATGCAATATTATTTCTCTAGGTGTATGAGAACTACTTCAAAACTCGACTGAAATACAGGATAAGCATCTTTACAAAAATATAAACAATCATTGGCATGAAGTAGTCACTCACATCAAGACCAATCCCACTCCAACTTTTGTAAGTGCATAACTAGGTGTACCCTTAGTAAATGGTGAAAAAAACAAGCAAAAGGCTTAGGTCCAAAGCGGTACTCTTGAAGATGCAGGGAACATTTGGCATCTGCAGCATGTTGCTTTTTGAAGCTCATACCCAATTAGATCCAAAATTACATATTTGGAATTAAGCCCAATCAGAGTATTAGCACTTGAAAAAAAATCCTCCAAACATGAAACTCCCTTACTAAATAGTCATAATGGAATAAGCTAACAACAAAACTCACATTTTTTTCATTGCCAGGTATCTTTGTACTTTGTGTAGTATTTATCTCTTTACTAAGATATCTCTGAATGGACAAAAGGGAACGAAACTTCCTTCTAGTGCCAGGCTTATAATAATACTGCATATTAGGAAAAAAAAAACATATTAAGTATATTGTTGAATTATAAATAAAATTAAATTTAGAACTTTGGAATTGAACAGATGCCTTATAGCATTAAATAACCCCTCAAGTCCAAAATTATGAGAAAGAAATTTACTTAAAACCACCTAAATGTAAAAATTATAACTTCCAGACTAGAAAGATCTAAGATATTTACCAAGATTATTTTCCAATAGAATTTTATGCTAATAATGACATTTTAATACTTTCAATATTACAAACGTGGCAATTTGTGGTTGAAATTCTTTCCAAGGGTCACATTTTTTCAAATATTCCGGTCGGGATGAACCTTGTCCTGAGCGTGGCAATTCTTTTTCCTGGTTGGGAGCTCTTTATCCCGAGCAGGATCTTAATGTTTCGGAGGGACATGCATGACTTCAACCTTTGATTGAATCGTTCATATAGCAAATGAAGTCCAAATGACTTGAGACTTTGAACACTATCAAAACAACCCTAAATGAAGATATTTGTAACATCTAATTTGATTGTTAAGATCAAAATAAAAATCAATCACCCTAAGGTCAACAGCTCGTTATAGATTTATTTTCTCTCTCTTTGTGGAGTTTTGTTTCCCTCTATATATATTTTCTCCCATTTTATGGAGTTTTTAATTCCCTTAATGGGATCATTCACTAGTTTTTTGAAAAATAACTTTTGTGAGATTTTTCTGATTGTTTAGTATCCGTTGATTCAGGTTCTTGATCTACAATATAAGATAAAGCAATTTTTAAATGGAATCAATTAATCATTATGAGAACTCCATCATTAAAATTAAGATGCAGAGACATCAAAATTTTTCAAGAGTCGCGCACAAGAAGTTATGTAATTCCTTTAGATTTTTAATTTTTTTTATATTGTTAAATCTTAATATCCTATTATCAATTTTATATTATATTATAGAACTACCAAAAAAATAAAAAATAGCTACCACAAATTGTAGTAGCAAAAATGTTAGTCGCAGATTGAATTAGTGACCACAAAGTGTGGTCGCTGATAGCATCTATAGACGCTATTAGTGACTACAAATTGTGGTCGCTAATAGGGACCACATATACGTGGATACTATTTGTGGTCGCTAATAAAACAAGAAAGTGACAAAAATGATGAACACATGAGCGACCACAGTATATTTCGTATCCAATTGGCGCCCACACTGGGTGGTTGCGGTTTTTAGCGACCATAGATATTGTTGCAGAATGTATAACATATACAATAATTAATTTTGAATTTTAAGTTTTAGCAACCATAATTGTGGTCGGTAAATGTAATATAATATTTTTTATTTAATTTATTTTCATTTAATACTTAATATTTATTATTTGTATTTATATTAATATTTGTTTATATAATAAGTTATATAATAGTGATAAATTAAAATGTTATTATTATAATAGTAATAAATTGTTTAAATTATCATATATCTAAAATAAACTATAACTAAATACAATAAATATTAATATTATTTAAAACTTTAGTAACATTTTTAAAATAAAAATAAAAGAAAAGAAAAATATAAGTCAAAATGGAGATGGCTAATGATAGTCAAGAGGTTGTTACTAGATGGATCAGTCTGTAGAGATGTAAACGAGCTGAGCCGAACAATCAAGAGCTTGAGCTCGGCTTGTTAGTTTTTTGGTTAAGTTCTAGCTTGCACTACAAGAAAATCAGCCTGTAACAAGGGGAAATCTTGTCATTAAATGACTACAATGTATTGCTTTAACCAAAATTTACAAGATAATAAGAGTTATAGAAGATTATATAAGAATTCATTTCTCTCATCTTCTATTAATATATAAAGTTCTCTTCCAAGCCACCTACTAAAAAAAGTATATATTTGACATTGATTTTCACAATAAATAATAAATATTATATTTTAAGTACTAAGATTAATCTTCAAAAATTACCACAATTGCTACCACAAGCAGTGGAGTAGCCGATCAGCTACTACAATTGTTGCGGTAGCTGATCAGTTACCACACTACATGACCACAATTATAGTGTAGATACCGTATGACAATTTTGATTTATTAATGATACATTCTCTATAAAAAAAAAATTGTTTTTCTCCTTCGAAATGTTTCACCCTCCTGTCATTTTTTTTTAATAATACCAAACTAATAATTTACTTGCTAATAATAACCAATTGAGATTAGCTCAGTCAATTTTTTTCTTTTTTTTTTTTTTCAATAGGAGGTTCATTAGTTTTTGAACTGCATAATAGAAATTAGTTATTCCTTTTTATTTACCATAAATGTGATAAATTCTCACACCAATATTGGCTCGTAGACGGTAGTTATGAATTTCAAACTCGAGATCTATTCAAATTTTCACAAATAAAAATACAAATTAAATCATCCTTTAATTGAATTTGATCACTGGCACATCTTTATAATAATCTGAAAAAACACATATTAAATTTTGTAATTTGTGATAAAGCTGGTTCTCCATAAAAATGGTTGAAGTTTATTTTCCATCGTTCTTTTTTTGTTTAATCTTAACTTAATAACTTGTATGTCGGTAATTCAATGTATATATTCGAATTTGGCGATGCATTTCAAGTATATTCATACCACCCATCGCGAAAAATGCAAAGGCGACAAGGTCTATATATAATGACAAGGTGACTCTTGAAATTGTCTATATAGCAATGGTGTAGATATTCTTTAGACATTAATTGTTTCCTATTTTATTTTAATTTTACTTTCCTCTTCAAATGTCAATAAAATAATCAGAACAGTCAGCATTTAAGCAATTAATATAAATATTTCTTCTGCTAAAGGTATCATATGTAAGAAAAAGAAAATAATAATATTTAGACCTCAATATTCACTCATTTGGTGTACTTTGAATGAAGCTCATAGTCATGGGTTTGAAAATATCCTCAATTACTCATTTAACCTAAAAAAAAAAAAAACAGAAATTGCTTAAAGTATATTAACATTGTTTATTTTACAAATTTTCTTATAAATCGAGTCAATAATATTAAAGATACACAATCATATATATGTTAAAAAAAAAACAATTCTATTAATTTTCAGATGACATTTCATAATTAATTTAATCCCTAAAATGAATTATATATATATATATATAAATTAATTTAAAAAGGAAATTTTCATAAACTTGTATGTTTCAACTCTTATGAATTTCATCATTAGTTTCCTATAAATAGGTAGTGAAAACTGAAATGTCAGTTGTTTACTGCCCTATCCATATCCATACCACTTAATTTATATCAAGTTCTCATAATCTGAATTGAAATGCACAAAATTCATAGAGTACTTATTTAATCCAATATCCAATTGTACCATTTAGTTCCAAAACTCATATTAATCATAACCCACATCAAATATTTCCACTTGACAGTATCGAAGGCTTTTTCAAAATCAATCTTTGTTTCAAAGATACATAATTGCAGTAGATAATGAGAGGGACAGAACAAGAAATGGAAATAATTAGAGGCACATGAAGGAATGACAACAATGTTGAAATGGGTGTAACGGAAATGGACACTTTTGTATAATGAAATGGTTGTGTTATTGGTTCCTTTGTTAAATCCAATTTAATTACACATTCGAGAAACTTTTTTAATTGGTTTCAAAGATTCATAATTGCAGTAGATAATGGGAGGGACAGAACAAGAAATGGAAATAATTAGAGGCGCACGAAGGAATGACAACAATGTTGAAATGGGTGTAATGGAAATGGACACTTTTGTATAATGAAATGGTTGTGTTATTGGTTCCTTTGTTAAATCCAATTTAATTACACAATCGAGAAACTTTTTTAATTGGTTTCAAAGATTCATAATTGCAGTAGATAATGAGAGGGACAGAACAAGAAATGGAAATAATTAGAGGCACATGAAGGAATGACAACAATGTTGAAATGGGTGCAATGGAAATGGACCCTTTTTTGTCCAATTAAATGGTTGTGTTATTGGTTCCGTTGTTAAATCAATTTTAATTACACATTCGAAAAACATTTTTAATTGGATTCAAAGATTCATAATTGCATGTCAATATATGATGAAATATCATATGATTACATGACTTTGAACATGAGGATACATTGATTGTGAATGTGTGAGATGTATTGGAATTGATTTTTAAATTGTGGAAATCCAAATATAATTTGGATTAGGATAAGTTACTAAGACTTGAATTAGGAAAGGTATTTCTAATTGGAAAAATATTCCTTGTTAGAATGATATTTCTATTCTTGATTGACATATTTAGAGGCTTATAAATATAGACAAGATCAAGACTTTAAGGTATAAAGCAAAGAGAACAAATACAAGATTAACTTGGGGATTTGCAAGTTTGAATTTTTACTTGAATATTATTGGGTGTGGAAAACATTCAAGGGGCTTTAGGAAATATCATTAGGAGCTTTGAGAATTTTCTTTAGGGGTTCTAAAGATGTGAGAGTTATTCTTCTAGTTTACGTGAAAGGGGAATACAATTGATTGTGATTTTGATCAGCTCAAGGGAGATACAATTTTATTGCATTATAATTTTTATTTTCTCATACAGTGAAGAATTGGTTACTCTCCGTGAACGTAGGCAGTCAAAGGTCAAATCACGTAAATCTTGTATTCTCTCTTATTTTTTTTGACTTGGACTTTTTATTTTGACATATTTATTGGTTGTTTTTCCCAACAAGATGTATGTTAATTATGGCAAATGAGAGTATATTGGAAATATGTATAAATAATGGCTTTAATTGCCTACTTCTCAACCTATGAACTATCTTAAGATAGATGATGCACTATTAAGGGAAATTACAGTAATAACTTAGTTATGAATTTTAAGGATAGGGTGGCTTAAGTTTGGAGAGTACCTTTGGTTCCTATTAATTACAGTTGATGTTATAATCAATAAAAATGGCCTAGGCTTGTGGAGCAATCTCGACTAGAGATTATGGTGAATAGCGTGGTTTAGGCTCGTGGAACTCCTCTATTTCACACCACATATTCGGACAGTCCAGGAACAAAAATTGGGCTAATGAATAATAAAAGAAATGTAGAAATTTATTAAATGGCATAAGGAGCAAGATAAGAAAGGTTATGTGATATAACGCGAAATTGTTGTGTGAAGTTGGCCGTTTACTCTTCCATATTATGTATGCATTGATTTGTATAAAGAAACAGATAGTTGTATGTTGTAACAAGAGTTTGGTAATATGAATTTGGCATGACATAAGTAGTATAAGTATACAACATGATAAGTTAAATTAAGGAATGAGATATATGCTGTCATTAATACATGTTGACCTAATTATATATTGGTACACTCATTCTTTTATGCCTTATTTATATACCATGCATTTGTATGAATGTTTGAGAGAACTTAAATTTTTATATGTACCACTAATCTATAAATGATTTAGCATGTGGATTTTTCCCGTGCAAGATCTGAAGTTCGTAGATAGTAGATTAGAAGTAGACAAGAAGAAGTCAAAGCCCATATTAAATGAGACAATACAGGCCCAGTTTGTGAGTCGGTAACATTCTATTTTTGTATTTTGTTTATGATCATGCATATGGGTATTTGGACATGTCCTGTATAAAGTAAATGATTATGATTTACTTTTTGAAAAGACAAGTAAATGATATCATGTAAGGCTTGTAAGCTATAAACAGGTTATTTGGACAATCTTAATCAAGTGATATGTGTGCATATAATATGATGATAATTGATGATACCGGAATGGCATGCTTAATCGGATACAAGTTAGTTAAGTTATTATGGAAAAAAAAAAAAAGTTATTTCAGACAGGTTAACCTAGCTAGTTTGGTGGCATTCCACATATATAGTGGAATTGTTCCTATTATATAGGTGAGATGTCGCAATTAAAATTTTTAATTGTTATATATTGGTACTAAAATTTTTAAAAATATTGCAATGTGGTACCTCAACTTGATTTCCGGTATTGAAAAGTCTGGGGTATACCACATCACACAAAAATCCACATCAATATTTCTATCAGTAAAAATAACCAATAAAAATTTGTCGTTTAATAATTTTAAATGATATATTTTCTTTTTTTACTTTTTAAAATACTTAAAAGATGTCGCTTTTGGTGATTATTTTTATTAATAGAAATACAAATGTGGATGTTTGTAAGACGTGGCACGCCACAATCTTTCTGGTACAAAAAATTAAATTAAGATACCATATTACAACATTTCAAAAAGTTTTAGTATTACAAAGTTACAAATTTTAGTAACATTTGTAGAATTAATCCTCGGTTTCATTATATAACTAAGAAAACAGAAAAAAAAAATTAAATTATATATATATATATATATATATATATATATGAATTATCAAGTCAAAAGAATACCGAACTTTGTTATTTGTGATATGGCTGGTTCCTCATAAAAACGGTTTAAATTTCTTTTTCCATTATTCTTTTGTTTTCCGTCTATCTTAACTTGTATGTTGGCAATTCAACGCTCATAGATGTCGCCAGTTGTCAAACTCTCATAAAATGTATATTTGTATTTGCGACATATTTCGAATTTATTCATATCACCTGTCACGAATATCCAAAGGCAACCAAATTTAAATGACCAGGCGACTCTTAAAATTGTCGCTATATAGCAAGATAAAATTGTAAATAAAAAGCGTTGCTCTTTTTTTGTGCTGATTGTCCATTGGACTTCAATTATTTCCCATTTTATTTTAATTTGAACAAATTATATAAAAAACTCTGAAGTTTCGCTTTTCTATCAAAATAATTATATTTTTTTATTTCTGAACTTTTAAGTATAAATATTCAAACCGGTAATGTAACACTTCGGACCTTTTTGTTTTAATTTGATAATATTGCCATGTATTAATATGTATATATGTGACTTTATTTTTTTGCGGAAGCAATTTTTTTAAAATAATATGACATTTATTTTTTTGAAATATCAGTTAAAAAAATATATAGATATGTGCAAACTAGATATCAAAGAGCTATGAGTTTGAGTATATATAAATATATCTACTCAGAACTAGTCATATATATGTTAGATCCATGTAGACATAACTAGATCAACGTAGACGTACTTCTAATATGAAGCTGTTTATATAACTGGATCAGTTCAAACCTATTTAAAAAGAACTAAAATGCCATATTCACATATGATATATGACAACATTCTATATAAAAAATAGATTTGGAGTACCCTGTTATTGTCAAACTAAACTAAAATACAAATTAAATCACCCTTTAATTAGCAGCTCAGTCGAATTTGATCACAGACACATCTTTATAATAATCTGAAAATTTTTTTATTAAAATTTGTAATTTGTGATAAATCTGGTTCCTCATAAAAATGGTTGAAGTTTATATTTCCATCACTCTTTTTTTTTTTTTTTTTAATATTTCTCAACTTCAACTTGTATGTTAGTAATTCAATGTATATATTCGAATCTGGCAATGCATTTTAAGTATATTCATACCACCCATCGCGAAAAATGAAAAGGCGACAAGGTCTATATATAATGACAAGGTGACTCTTGAAATCTTCTATATAGCAATGGTGTAGATATTCTTTAGACATTAATTGTTTCCTATTTTATTTTAATTTTACTTCCCTCTTCAAATATCAATAAAATAATCAGAATAGTCAGCATTTAAGCAATTAATATAAATATTTCTTCTGCTAAAGATATCATATATAAGAAAAAGAAAATAATAACATTTAGACCTCAATATTCATGCATTTGGTGTACTTTGAATGAAGCTCATAGTCATGGGTTTGAAAATATCCTCAATTACTCATTTACCCAAACAAAAAAAAAAAGAATTTATTTAAAGTAAATTAAAGTTGTTTATTTTACAATTTTGCTTATAAATCGAGTCAATAATATTAAAGATACACTATCATATATGTTCAACAAAACAATTCTTTAAAAAAAAAAAACTCTAATAATTTTCAAATGACATTTTATTAAGTTTACTGATAAGAAAAATGGAGGTTGAACTCTTATTTCATTGAATGAAGGAGTACAACTACTTTTATACAAGTTCAGTTATAACTAATTGATCAAGAAAAGAAAACATAAAGTTATTGTACAGTGTCTCAAGTCACATCATTTGATAATTACACATTCCTACCTGCTACGTTAACTGCATGTCAACTTAACATATCTTGCATTCACATGTTCACCGGGTAGTTAGCAGTTACACTTCTTGTTGAGTTGGAATTGAGGAGAAGACTACTAGTATGTGAAACTTCAGCTTGTGAACAGGAGCTAGAGCCACTGCTGCTGCTTGAGGTTGAGTTGGGATGAATAAAGAAGCTTGTCTCATTTTACAAACACCCACCCCCCCTTAAAGAGGAGTGAAGAGATCTTGAACTCCAAGCTTGATGAGCTGATGCAATAGGAAATGAAGAAGACCAGCCTCAAATTTGTCTCAGACCACATGGCAATCAATCTCAATATGCTTGGTCTTTTCATGAAAAACAGGATTGCGGGGAAAGTGAAGTACTGAATCATTGTTACAAAATAATAGAGCTGGTCTGCTAGTGGGAAGAAGCAGATAATAAAACAAGTAATCCAACCATTGAAGTTCACAAGTCACAGTTACCATAGCCCTATATTCAGCCTCAGAGCTTGATCTAGACATGGTAGACTACTTCTTGGATTTCCAAGAAACTAATGAATCCCCTATGAAGACAAAATAACCAGTTATGGATCTCCTGGTGAAGGGCCAAGTGGCCCAGTCAGAGTCAGAGTAAGCTGTGAACTTAGGGAATTGGCTGTTGGGAAATAGAGACCTTGGCTTGGGGAGGATTTAAGATACCTAAGTACCCTATTTGCTGCCTTGACATGGAGATCAGTAGGGCAGTCAAGGTACTGTGGCAAATGTTGAACAACATAGCCTATGTCAGGCCTAGTGTTAGTCAACTACAGTAGTTTGCCAATTAACTATCGATAGCTTGTGATATCTACCAATGGGGTGGTCATAGATTGTTTGGAGCTGAAGGGGACTATAGGTATGTCAGTAGGTTTAGAGTTAAGGAAGCCATGATCTGCAACTAATTCAAGTGTACTTCCTTTGGCTTAGATTAATAACCTTACCACTCCTTGTAACCTCAAAACCAAGAAAATATTTAAGGAACCCCAAATCCTTAATTTTGAAAATAGCATGAAGGAACTGTTTTACCTAGTCAATTTGAGACAAGATCATTAATAGCCAAGATGACATCAACAACATGCACACAAAGAGCAATGAAGGTAGAGGAAGAACTTTTGGTAAACAAGGAACAATCAACAGCTACGTGCTTGAATCCCTGAGACAAAAGTGTCTCTATCAACTTGGAATGCCATTGCCTGCTGGCTTTTTTAAGTGCATACAGAGATTTGGTGAGCTTACAAACTAGAGAAGGATTAGGACTGGAGAAACCTGGAGGACGTTTCATGTACAATTCCTCAAAAAGATCGCCATATAAAAAAGCATTATTAATATTAAGTTAGTGAAGAAGCCAAACTTGAATAGCTGCAACTGCCAAAAGAACTCTAATAATGGTGATTTTAGCAACAGGTGAGAAGGTATCAAGATAATATACACCTAATTTTGGGTGAAACCCTTAGCAACTAATTTGGCCTCGTGCCTTTCTATGGAACCATCAGCAAGAAATTTGATTTTGTAGACTGATTTATAGCCAATTGGTTGTTTACTAGGAGGCAAAGAGGTGAGAATCCCGGTCTGGTTAGCTTGCAATGCATTCATTTCGGCCTACATAGCTGCTTTTCACTTTAGAAGCTTGACAGCTTCATGATAAGAGGTGGGTTCAAGGGGAACTATTGGGATTACACCATGCATATCACATATACAAGCGCAGTAGAATTTAAAATTTTGTAATCCCAAATTAATAGAACAACCTATGTAGTCTTAACCAATTATCCAACTGTAGAAGGTTTGAAAAAGATTACCTTTTGTTAGAGCTTTCGTTCTTCATTTCAACAAATTCCGATCGAGACATGTTTGTCCCTACTGGGACTTTGTCCCTATCGAGAATGCAGAAAGCTGTCTGGACCAGATTTTTCTCCCTCTATTTGGATCCAATCTAGTGGCCCATTTTACTTCCTCTGCATACCTTCAATGCATGTGACCCATTAGGTTTCTGGTTATGTTGGCCACTCAGATCAACACTTGATCTTGAGCAAATCATGAGCGATATCTAGCAACACATCATAACTCCTAATTGACCGGAAAGTCGGTGATTTGACTACGAAATTTTCAATAGACAATATCTGTGTAATTACTCATTTCATCCTCACTATACCCCATTCAATTCAAAGCATGGTCTAAGTGTCAGCTTCTACTAGACTAACTACGTCACATCTAGTCCAAGTGATATCAGTACTTGTCACCAAGACTCATAAAGATATATCTCCGAAGACTTTCTTCAAGATAATCCTATTTTGACCAAAGTTTTCGGAGTAATGATCCCGCCAAGTGGCTGTGAATATACTATCCTTCTAACATGAGTGGTGAATCCTCTATTAGCTACCCAACTATTTTCAAATATCTCAAAATGTACCCAATCATCACTCTATAAGCGACCTCTCCTAGAGGCAACAAGGAATGAAGTCAAAGTACAATATCAATATCCAAGATAATCTTGAGCTCAAGTCCAAGGATATTTGCACCATTGCTGTGATGAAATTATCATTGATATATGTTTAGAATACCTATATGATAATTTCATGGCGGGTCTCCGATGTAGTTGACTACTCTAGTAAGCATTCATATGTTAACTCTAAATATCTCATACTTATAGTTTATGAGAACTACTACTTGATTTAATCAAGGAATAAAACATGTGCTAACTTGTCCGGATCAATGATGTCCCATCTCATTAATCATATGGCCAGAGATGATTTAGATATAAACATAAATACACATGATAAGAATCTCAATATCATAATTCCACCATGATTTCCTTCATGCTATGTTTATATCATGGACTTCATTAATTAATTTAAAATTCAATCAATTCATATTATAAATGAACATTAATAAATGATAATGTCTTTATTCATATCAATGAAAATTGTACATATGGTGCTAAAGGTGATTGCCTTTATTGCACTTCTCTAACAGGAACTATAATGGAAGTTGCAAATGTGGCATGGGAAGGAGAGATAATAGAGTAGGAGAGAACAGAAGAGAAAGAATGATTAGAAGTACATGTTGCAGAATGAGCAAACTATAGGGAAGCATTGGCTCGAGGCTGCTGGCCAAGAATATGGGAATGATAGTCTCGGGGATAACTTGGTTGATGCTTAAGTCTAGAAGACCTTCGAAGTTGTAAATTGGAATTAGAAGAGGATGGAATGGAATTGGCAAGAGATGTATCGGCGGTTGGGCTGTTGGAGGAATCGAGTCTGATTCATAAGGTGGTAAGATAGGTTGAGGAAGAACAAAGTCAGTAGAAGAAGAATCAAAAGTAATGGTGGTGAAAGGAAAGGTGTATTCATAGAAAATGACATGAATGAGACTAGAAAGCTATGAGTAGACAAGTCGTAGAGTTTAAAAACTTTAGTACCAGTTTTGTAACCAATAAAAACACATTTAACTGCTCTGGCATCCAACTTAGATCTTAGATTGGTATTAGTGCTAGCAAAGGCTAAGCATCCAAAGATTTTCAAATGAGAAAGATCAAGAGGATGGTGGTACAGGAGTTCATAAGGTGTTTTGTTAAAGATGGAAGATGAGGGGAGTTCATAAGGTGTTTTGTTAGAGATGGAAGATGAGGGTATTCTATTGAGTAAGTGAACTGCATGTGTAGCAAGTTCACTCCAAAATTGGTTAGGCATGCCACTTTGAAACTTTAGGGCTCTAATGATGTTGAGGATATCTTGATGCTTACGTTATACTATGCTATTTTGTTAAGGAGTCTTAACACAGCTAGTTTGATGAAGGATTCCATAGGTGTTAAAGTAGTCTGACATCAAGAATTTTGAGCCATTGTCACTTCTCACAATTTTTATTGACTTATCAAAGGGAGTTTTAACATAGGAAATGAAACCTTGGAGATGTTTTCAAGTTTTTGAATTATGGGTCATCAAAAAAAGCCATGTAAATTTGCTGAAATCATCAACAACGGTTAAGAAGAATTTGTGACAATGCATAGATGTAGGACAAAGTCCCCAAATATCAACATGTATTAACTCAAAAGGGACTTGAGATCTACTCTCACTGAGAGAAAAAGGTAATCCTTTTTGTTTTGCAGAATGACAAGTATCACAAACGTGATTGGAGGGTACAAGAGGAATGTTACAAATATTTCCTAACTGATACAATCTCTTTTTAGACAAGTGGCTTATCCTAATGCCAGAGCTGTTCATTATCATTTGTAACAGAACATGAGTAATTTGGTGGGACTACATTGATTGAAGAAGAATGCGGTTGAGTAAGATGGAATTGGTATAGGCCTTGAACTTGTTTAGTTAAGCCAATCTTCCTGCCAGTCTTTAGATCCTGAACAACACAACCAATGTTTGTAAATGTGAGAGAACAATTAGAATGGGAGGTGAGTTTTGAAGCTGAGATCAAGTTGAAAGTAAATTGTGGAATATGAAGAACGTGATATAGAGTGAGATCTTCATTTAAGTGAACTGTGCCAATGTGAGATACTGATACATGCATATTATTGGGTAGCTTCACATTAAAATCAGGTACTGGTTTAAAGAATGAAAAGAAGGATAGGGAGCACACAATGTGATATGTAGCTCCTGTATCCAAAATCCAAAGGCTGTCATATTTTTCTAGAGATATAGTTGAAAAAATCATACTAGAGACTTGATATGGAATAGGAATGGTGAATGTAGGAGTAATGTTTTCAGAATTTTGAGCAACTGAAGCTGCAGCAAAAGATGACTGCCCTGCACCAGAAGACCCTTCTCCTGTATGTGGATTATAGTCCTGTACTGCATTAGCATATCCATCTCTTGGTTTTACCACATTAGCGTTTTACATGCATTGGAAAATAGAGCATAATTTCTGATACTGCTGCTAGTTGAGGCCAAGATTATTTATATCTTGAACAGGAGCAGACTGAATATCAGAATTCTCATTCTGAAAGTCTGCTTCAATTTGATTAGCATAGGCATTCTTGGATTTGGGCTTATATCCAATAGGATATCTATGCTTTTGTAGCATTTATCAACTGTATGCCCCATTTTTCACATAATGTGCATTGAGGTCATTTACCTCCTGAATTGAAATTCTCTCTCTGATTAGAAGTGATTTGCCCTTGCCCTGCACTTTGAAATTTGTTCCCATTACTGAAAGATTTGTTTTCTTTTCCTCTTTCCATTGCTTTATTGTGACAAGCTACATGTTCCACAGAAGAACCTCCACCATAGGGCCCAATCTGCCTTTCATGTTGAATTATCAGTGCAAAAGCTTTATTGATAGTAGGCAAGGGTTCCATCATCATTATTTGTGATCTCACGATTGAAAAAATTTCATTTAAGCCTTTCAAGAATCTAATCACACAATCAGAGTCATAATACCTTTTAAAGGTTAAGATTGCACCACACTTACAGATGGGATTGCATGAAAAAATGGGAAGTGGCCTTAGATTCATGTATTCATCCCATAACATCTTCATGTGAATGTAGTAATCAGAGACAATCATTTGACCTTGATTAAGATTGTAAATTTCCTGTTGCAAATCTGCAATCCTGAAGTGATCACTAGCCTGAAAACGATCTCTGAGATCCATCCAAACATCCATTGCTTTACCGAGCCAGATGATGCTCTACGCAATTGATGGTGATAGTGAATGGACGATCCAAGATAACACCATGGTGTTGCACCTCTGCCATGCTGCAAATTTTGGATCAGTTGCTTCTGGTGCATGAATGCTTCCATCTACAAATCCCAACTTATTCTTGGAAAGAATTGCCATTTTCATGGCTCTATACCATGAGTGGTAATTTGATCCAGAAAGAACTGGACTGACAAGCACAAGTGAGGGATTCTCACTTGGATGAAGGAAAAATGGACTAGAAGAAACATCTTCTTGCAGATTGGTTGCCATATCGATCAAAAACAGTAATCAAAATTGGAATCAATTGAGTAATGAAGATGAATTGAATGAATGATGAAAGCTCAAACAATTAATATTGGCAAGACTAACAGAGAATGCAAAACGAAGAAAAGAGCAAAGCACTTATCTTAAAAAAAACTCCTCTGATACCATGCTAAGTTTGCAGAAAAAATAAAAATGGAGGCTGAACTCTTGTTTTATTGAATGAGGGAGTACAGCTGCTTTTATACAAGTTCAGTTGTAACTAACTGATCAAGAAAAGAAAAAATAAAGTTACTGTACAGTATCTATTCACGTGTTCACCCGGTGGTTGGCAGTTACTGAAGCAGTTACACTTCTTGCTGAGCTAGAATTGATGAGAAGGCTACTAGTATGCGAAACTTCAGCTTGTGAGCAGGAGCTAGAGCCATTGCAGCTGCTGCTCGAGGTTGAGCTAGGATGAACAAAGAAGCTTGTCTCATTACATTTCATAATTAATTTAATCCCTAAAATAAATTATATATATATAGACTGAAAACAATTTAAAAAGGAAATTTTCATAAACTTACATGTTTCAACTCTTATGAACTTCATCATTAGTTTCCTATATATAGGTAGTGAAAACTGAAATGTCAGTTGTTTACTGCCCTATCCATATCTATACCACTTAATTTATTTCAAGTTCTCATAAACTGAATCGAAATGCACAAAATTCATAGAGTACTTATCCAAGTACAGAATCTATATTAATTACTAAAGAAAAATGCAGAGAGGAAAGATATGGAATGAAGATAGATTTAGTCATGAACAATATATGAAGGAATAAGAAATATAAATCACAAGCTAAGCAAATTTTACTTAAAATTATGTCATTATTCGAAATCAAGTAATACATTTAATACGTTGGTCTTTTACCTTGATGATGCAAATAAAAATAAAAGAAATAGAAATTAAGCCTTTCCAACATAGCTTATTAAGCATATCAAAAACAAAATCATATTATATCAATTTTACCATATTAGTTGGGTCATAACCGTGACTGGGCAGGCAACCGATTTCCATTTGAAGTTGAGCAAACATGTGCAAGAAGCACATTGTCAATCTCAAACTTAGACATGTTTTCCTCTGTTAAGCTAATCCATGCTTCTATTCCCTTCCCTTCTTTAGTGTCAAAGAAGAAAACTAAATTCTGGCCGAGTTGGGGGGGCATTCCTATCCATGAAGGCTTTCCCCATCCAAAATCAGTTTCAAGTGTAGGAAAACCGCAGAAACTACTGAAGGTAAAAGAAACTGCCTCGTTATCAAAATTCTCGACGAACTTTTCAAAGATTTTCGATTGTTCGTAGCTATTTTGAAGTTTCTTTACAGTGTCAACATTTATATTTCCTATCGAATCTTTCATCCTCTTCACAATTCCATATGAGTCATCATCTTTAGCTTCCATATCAGCCTCTGCTGTTGCGAACCAAATCAGATTCCCAAAAGATGTATTTGGTTGTGTTATTTCATCAATTCTTGACCGCAAGTTCACCCCATGAATCACCTTATACACCTTATTCTTAGCTTCCTTAGCCTGAGTGGTGGCCATGAAACGGCTCCATATAAAAGTTGACAGAGCCTCCACGCGTGATGATCTTTCTCCATTGATAGTATATTTGGCTTTAAGTGCTTCTATGGCGGAAGCATCGAATGCAAACACCTTTGTGATGACCTTTTCCTTGGGATTAGATGTTGTTGGCAACTCAGACCGAAGCATATTATGGGGTGGAAAGAGGGTGGGACCAATATAAGAAATGCTAATGTTAGTGCTCCCTCTAGCAATGGCAGCCCAGCTATTTACAAATATAAGCATTGAAAAAGCATCACCAATCTTATGCAATAAGCCAAATGAAATGACTATTCCACCACAGCTAAAGAAAGTGATCTGGGAACATGCTGGTAAACCATCAGGATCCTCAGGTTTAACGGGAATGAACTTGCTGTTGTAAGAAGGATTTCGATCTCGAAGAACAACAGAAAGCTCACAGTTAGCATTGGCTTCCACAAAAAGGAAACCTTCGTCATTGCAGTCCACATAGGAGTTGTTCCGAATACGTCCAGCAAGATGGTAAAAAGTGGTCAAAACTTGTGATAAGGATTTTTTTAACAAGTTACATGTTTCTAACCTGTTAATGTTGGAATTTTGAGGGTAAAACAGAAGAGAACAAGTCAAAATTGGGACTTGAATTTGATCGATAAAGGACAGATTGTAATGACGAAGATGGTCAGGGGTAGGAGATGATGGCTTGATTAGTTGTTTGGAAACATTCTCTACTTCAATCTTCATTTTCTTGTTAGCAATCTATGAACAAGAAAATTGTTGAAGACTCTTGGCAATCTAACTATATTGTTTGCTGGGATGATTATATGCATATATATGTAGAGGCCTTAAAAAAAAAAAAGAAATATTGCTTATCCAAAAAAAAAATATATGATGCAATGTTGGATTGAGGAAACAAGTCAAAGACATTGGCGTAATTTTAAGGCAAAAATCTTGTAACTCGTATGATCCTACTACAAGTTATTTATCACACCCTTTCAACATGTCAAGTGACCATGAAAGATGTGAAAGTCACATGGATGGTGCTTTTTTTTTGTTTCAGGTTAATAAATTTATTTATAATTTATTTTGGGTGCGAAACTAAAAGTATTTCCAATCTATATATGTTTATAAGTATTCTCAGTTTATAATTTTTTAAAGTTGATAAATTTATATATATATAATCAACGCAATAGTAAAATGTGATTATTTAAGAAAATAAAATTTCTTAAAAGCATACAATTCTTTAACTTGCAATTGCAAATATAGTATGAACGTATTTAAAGACTCAATCAAAACAAATAAAATAATAAGAATCCTTTATCGAATTTAATTTTAATTTTAAATTTATTTTAATTTAATTTAATTAACAAATAATTTAATTTAATTTAATTTAATTTAATTAACAAATAATTTAATTTTAACTTGCAATTGCAAATATAGTATGAACGTATTTAAAGACCCAATCAAAACAAATAAAATAATAAGAATCCTTTATCGACTTCCAATAGCAATGAGCTGGTGGAGAAATATTTAATTTTTTTAATTCAAAATAATTTGTCAAATCAACTGGAAAAAATTATTTGTTAATTAAAATTTGTTTGTTTATGGAATTTAAAATATTATATTATTTTATTTTTTTGGATCTAAATATTATATTATTTCATTTATATATACATTAGTTAAAGGCAATGAACATTTGTATTACGGTCAGCCATGTAAATAGAATTTGATTGGCTGTTTTTTTGTTAAAAACTTCTTCACGCGCCACAATATTTATTTGAATACGATCATGTTAGCAATGAGTGGGTAGAGATTAGATTCCTTTTAAATTATAATAGGGTGGTTGGAATTGTTATTAAGAGTATTAAAAATAAATTTTAAATTTTTTTATTTAATTTACTGATATTTTAAATTTTTTATAAGTTGTTTTTTCAAATTCATGTTTTAAAAAATATACATTTACCTGTTTTTATTAAAATCAGTTTTTAAAATTAAAAAAATATAAAAATTTTTTAGAAAAATATTTTTTTCAAACATAATTCTAAACATAGCTAAAGTGTCTAGATCAAAAATAGAGTACATGGGATAAAATAGAAAAAAAAAGAAAGTTTCAGAAAGCTAAATGAAAAAAATAGACAAATATGAGAGGCCGGACATGTCTTTTGCTAAAAAAAAAAAATAACGATACAGATGCGGGATATTTCATTCCATTAACACGTGCTAACAGTCAGGTGATTTTATAATAATTATTTACGGACTCACTGAATATTGTGGATCTAAATTACAAAATAATAATTAACAAGTACATAAGAATTGTTTTTCTCCTTCGAAATGTTTCACCCTCTTGTCATTTCTTTTTTTCCTAATAATTGACTTGCTAATAATAACGATTTGAAATTAGCTCCGGACAAAAACATCAAGAAAAAACTTCTAAATATATAACATTAACTTCATTTAAAAATTTTTACAAAATTATCCAAAACACCAAAAAAATGTAATAAAAAATTACTACAAAATATACTAAAAAGTACACATTTAGTATATTTTTTGTATGTCTTTAATATACCTTGGTTTGGTATTATTGTGAATACTTTGCATATATCTTAGTTCGGTATATATTGAAAATACCTTGGCTTTATATTGAGAATATCTTGGACATTAATACTTCAGATATATCTTGAAAATATTTTGAAAATTCCTTAAAAATGTCTTAGATATACCTTGAAAATATTTGAGGTATTCATCGGGAATAACTTCATGATTTAAAAAAAAAAAGCAAAAAAAAAAAAAGGAGGTAAAAAAAAAGAATTTGATGGATTTGATTTTGGCCAAAATGCGAGCAGCAATTTGAGTGCTCATTTGCTCTGGCTCAAACAGTAACAGGAAAAACCATGTCACTTCTATTGCCTATTAAGCCATCTTGCCATTTAAACCCAAGCAAAAAAGTAAAAACCAATAACACTGTCATGTGGAAAAATAAAAGAAACGAAAAAATAGAATAGATTTATCCCTGCGAAATCGATTTTTCTGCGCTTTATTTATCCCTTTTTAATATCTTTCTTATATAGGGGTTTGGAATTGAGATTTTTTTATCCATAGAGGGATTGCTATCCGCTACTAATCAACAGAGCATAGTTTCTTCCTTTCTTGAGATCGCTGTCGGCCAAACTGCCGATACTGCTAGACAATTCCTTTAGGTATCTCTATATTGGTATACATATTTGTGTCTATTTGATAATGAAGATCTTATGGAAGAATTAAAGGAAGAAGAAAATATGAAAAGAGGAGGTTTGCAGACGGAGACTCATACCGGAGAAGGAAAAGAGAAGGAATGAAAGAAGAAACAAAAAAGTTAAAATTTAAAAAAAGATATAAAAGAAAAAAGGGTTACAAAAATGGAAAAAAAATAAAATTAAAAGTTATTTTGGAAAAAAAAAAGAGGTGAAAATCATCTTGAGTCTTTTGTCTTATTTTTGGTAAGATTTGAGCCCCTAACATGATGAATAACGTAACTAGTTTAAATAAATGGGTGCGATACTAAATTCTTAACTTTAGTTTAAAAAAAAAACAAAATGTGACTATTTAAGAAAAACAAATATTTCATAAAAGCACACAATTCCTTAACTTGCAAATATAGTATGAACGAATTTCAAGACTCCATCAAAACAAATAAAGTAATAAGAATAAACAACATAAGGAAAATAGTACCTAGTCTTCTTCTCTCTTCGGTAATATTTGTCATTATGGTGATAAGTGTTAATTATTATACGGTGTACGATTTTTTTTTTTTTATCGTCTCTAGCTAGCTAGCTAGGTTTATTTAGAATTCAATTCAGTCCATGTTTAGATATGATGCGAACATTCATTGTGATTTATCATTGTTTTAAAATGATTATGATAATAAATTTTTACTATGTTTAGGTTTATTTTGTTTGATATATTTAACATCTAATTATGGTTGTGGACTAATTAATTGAAAAATAAAGACATATTATAAAATAAAATATCTTAATAATCTGATCAATTATTTATTTATGCAAAATTTCATTAATTAATTTAGTACGAATAATTAATGTAGGTCGGATAATAATATGGGTGTGATGAACGGCCCATAATTATTATATTATGTGAGTTAAGTCTCTCTTATTACTGACTCTTACCTTTATATAAAGTTGGATAGGGATAAAGGAAATAAATAAAATTTCAGAATTTCATCATTCTGAGTTAGAAAACGAAAGAAGTTCTTAGTGGGAATTCATTTAAATAGTTTCTGCTATAATGGATTCAGTGAAATCAAGTTCTTTACTACGTCTTCTATCTAAATTAAACTTGTTTTGTGCTCTAATTTTCATGTATTAGATTTTGGGATTAATTTTGGCTAAATTGATTTTCTATCAAGTGGTATCAGAGTCAAATTATATATTTTTAGAGTCATTTTTGTGTTTTTCTAATTGAGTTAAAGAGAAAATTTTGAGTTCAATTGAGTTTTGGAGTAAAAATGGAATTTGACAATGAATTTCGCGAAATTTTCACAAAAAATGCAAAAAACGGAGTCAGGGGAGAAGGATGAGGCTGGCACACGCACACGCTGCACTTTTTGGTTCCTTCCGTTTTTTCCCTAAAGTTTCTGAATTTTTCAATTAAGTCCCTATATGGTTATTTTTCACTCTTAAAGGCTTTTTTTGGCCCCATTTTTACCTGAATTAATTTAGAAAATTCTTAATTAATTTTTAAAAGCCATATTTGAGAAAAATTGTAAAATTTTAAAAGATAAAATATTTTATCTCATAATATTTAATTTATGCATGACATAAAATTATCATATCTGGAAATTAATTTTTCTCAATTAAAATTGATAATGTAACTGTTTAAATTATTGTGAACACAATATTTCAGGACACTTAGCCTCACGTCCATAATGAATGAAAATTATGTTATTAAGTTATTTCAAGATAATAAATAAGGTGTATCTCGATATAAGAATTTCTTTTAAAATCAGTTGAAATATTGTCGTTAAAGTGGCCTTTTTAGATGAGATTTTAAGAAATATTCGGTCTTATACGTTTTAGGGATGTCTCAAATTTAATTTATAATTATTCAACCAAAAAGTATTTATTATAAATTAAATTTGGACATGAGAAATATAAGACATATGATTGGGAATGAGATGGTACAAATGGTTTATACATCTAAATGTGGTAAATTTGTAAGTATTTGGTAAATTATCATATCGTGCTTATATTAAGAATTTTCTATTGCATGTTATATATTATGCACAAAGGTGTTTATATAATGATACGCTGAAATTCTTGGATTAATACTCTTATATGGCTTTGAGTTTTATTATTGTCTTGTGCTAAAGTGTTACATTATTGATTTTTTCAGTCACCTTATCAGTTAACAATAATATAGTGACTATTAAAAAACTGATTGGCTCTAATTATAAAATGTCGAAGCGAAATGTGGAATTAATTATGGAGTTGGCAGATATTGATATTGTCATGACAACTCCTAAGTCAGCTGACTTGACTGCTGAAAGTTCAATGGTTGATAAAGAGCTGCATTTAACATAGTACGAAATGAACCCCATGTATTATTTGATCATAAAAAGGTCAATTCCAGAGCACTTGTTAAATGGTTTATTAGAGACTCATATAACAAAAGAGTTTCTAACTGCAATTTCTTAGTGTTATTAGGTATCCATCAATGCTGAGATTGGTACCCTTTTGAAACAGCTATACTCCATGAAGTATAATGGAATAGGAGGTGTCAGGGAATATATTTTCACTATGGTCCACATACAGAATAAGCTACAGAACCTTGACATAATTCTTCCTTATAATTGTATTGTGCGTCAAGCTCTCAATACTCTACCACTAGAGTTTGGGACGCATATTACTATATACAACTCAAGAGAGGATCCATGGACAGTTAATGCTTTTATTGCCATCTGTGTAGCTGAGGAAGAGAAGCTAAAGACGGGTCATATTAGTATTGTACTTTTTGTATTAGGTCCTTAGTGGAAAGGCAAAAGAAAAGGTAAAAAAGCTAAACTTAATACTCCTAGTTTTGATAAAGAATCTACCCGATCTGGTGCTATGGGTATTGATAAAGCTTTTATGAAAAGGAAACTTAAATGTTTCTTACCCATAAAGGTCATAAAAAGCATGATTGTCTGAAATACAAAACTTGGTTAGAAAAGCGTTAGCTTACATGTAACTCTTTTGGTCTTGTTGTTTGTGAATCCAATTTGATTGATGTCACATCTAGTTCTTGGCGGCTTGATAATGGAGTAGCTAAACATATTGCATTCACATTGCAGGGGTTCACAAACAAGAGGAAACCAAATAAAGAAGAGCCAGTGCTCACAATTGGCAACAATGGCACAGTAGAAGCTCTTTTTATTGGCAGTGTCTGTTTGAATCTAGACACTGGTTTTGAACTCTTTTTGAAAAATATTTTGTACATACCATCATTTAGGCGGAACTTGATATCATCTGAATTAGACAAAATAGGCTATGCTTTTGTATTTAAAGATGCAATTGTAAATATAACTTTTGATTCAAAAGCAATTGGTCATATAGTCTGTATCAAGTATATTTGAGTTCAAATGAGATTTATTCCATACCCTATATTGTTGAACATGTTGCCAAAAGACCCCTAATAAAGGATAAGTCTTCCATGTTGTGGCATAAAAGACTTGGCCACATTTCTAGAGAAAGGGTAGAAAGGCTAATCAAGGAAAATATCATGTCTGCCCTTGACTTCAGTGATCTAGAAACATGTGTTGACTATTGTAGGGGCAAACTGACTAAGATTAAAAAAAAATGGATATATTCAGAGTTCAGACCTCTTAGAGATAATTCATACATATATATGCGGACCTTATTCACTCACAATATGTAATAATAAGTATTTTATAACATTTATTGATAATTTTTCCCGATATGGATATCTGTACTTGATTAAAATAAAAGTCTAAATCTTTTGATAAATTCAAGATTTTTAAGACTAAAGTTTAGAAACAGTTGGAAAAAGTTATCAAGATGGTTAGATATGATCGAA
The DNA here is from genome assembly GCA_949630135.1 of Balakata baccata. Classification (NCBI taxonomy): domain Eukaryota; kingdom Viridiplantae; phylum Streptophyta; class Magnoliopsida; order Malpighiales; family Euphorbiaceae; genus Balakata; species Balakata baccata. Next base: position 5,835 of record CATIWF010058862.1, on the reverse strand, counting down.
GTAGTGAGTATTATAGCAAATACAGTATTGTAGGATAAGTAAAAGGTCATTTTGCCAAATACTTGGATGATTGTGGAATAGTAGCTCAGTTTACTATAATAGGTAGTCCTGAACATAATGGTGTGGGTGAAAGGTGGAATCGCATCTTAAATTAAATGACAAGGAGCATGATGTCAAGGTCAAATCTCCTAGACTTTTTGTAGGGTGAGGCTATGAAAATGGCATTATATATCCTCAATAGAGTCCTCAGCAAGTATGTGGCTAAAACGCAGTTTGAATTGTGGACTAGAAGGAAACCTAACTTGAATTATTTTTGAATTTGTGGTTGTACTTTAGAGGTACGCCTTTACAATCCTATTAAGGGTAAATTGCATTCTAGATCTACTCATTGCTATTTCATAGGGTATCCAGATCATTCCAAGGGCTACAAATTTTATTGCAGAGAAGGGGATTCTAAAATTGTGGAATCACAAACAGCTGAATTTTTAGAATTTAATGTAGTTGATGAGGGTGATCATAAGACAAGAAAAGCAGACTCAAGTTATACATATTCTTACACCTAAACAACCTGCAATATTGGATCCTACACTTGTGATTGATCCAATTCAGGAGGAGCCTATACAGTTAAATGAGGCTTCATCATCACAAGATGCAGTTGCACTAGTTCCTCTTAGGAGGACAACCAGGGAAAGGAAACCTACTTTCATCTAATTATGTGGTCTATATAGATGAGAGTGGTTATGACATTGGTCATATTATTGATCCTACATTTTTTAAAAAAGTTGTTTATAGTTTTCAATTTAATATGTGGTGGGTTGCAATGAGTGATGAAATGCAATCTATGGATTGTAATGAGGTGTGGGAGCTTGTTGAATTACTTGAAGGTTGTAGACTTATTGGTTATAAGACTAAGAAGGACTCCAAAGGGAATATAGAGAGGTTTAATTCCAAATTAGTTGTCAAGGGATTTACTCAAAGAGGAGGAATTGATTATAATAAAACTTTTTTCCCTGTATCCTCGAATGATACATGTAGAGTAATCATGGCACTAATAGCTCATTTTGATATGGAGCTACATCAAATGGATGTTAAAACCGCATTCCTGAATGGAGAACTGAATGAAGAGATCTATATGGAACAACCCAAAGGTTTTTAGGTAAATGGTAAGGACTATCTAGTATGTAGACTTAAAAAGTCTATTTATGGTCTAAAACAAGCCTCACGATAATGGTACCTGAAATTTGATGGTGTGATCACCTCTTTAGGATTTGTCGAGAATAAGGTTAATAGATGCATATATCTCAAGATCAGTAGGAGCAGATATATCTTTCTGATACTGTATGTTGATGATATACTGCTTGCAAGCAATGATTTAGGAATACTACATGAGGTAAAGCAGTTGTTGTCTAAATATTTTGATATGAAAAATCTTGGAGAAGCATTTTTTATCCTTGAAGTTGAAATCCATATGGATAGATCTAAAAACCTTTTAGGTCTCTTTCAGAAATCATACATTAAGCGGATATTGAAAAGATTCAATATGCAGGATTGTAAGTCTTGGGATGTGTCAATTGCTAAAAATGATAAATTGAGCCTGGTACAGTCTCCCAAGAATAAAGTTGAGAGAGAATCAATGAAAGTAGTGTCATATGCTAGTGCAGTAGGAGCCTTGATGTATGCTCAAGTGCTCACTAAACCGGACATTGCATTTGCAGTTAGTATTCTGGGTAAATATCAATCTAATCCTGGAATAGACTATTGGACTACAGCTAAAAGAGACCAAGGATTACATCTTGACATACATAAAGGTTGAAAATCTTGAATTAGTTGGTTATATTGACTCAGATTTTTTTAGCTATTCTGATGACAGAAAATCCACGTCAGGCTATATTTTTATATTAGCTGGTGGGGTTGTATCTTGGAAAAGTGTTAAATAGTCCTTAATCTCGTCTTCCACAATACAAGCTGAGTTCGTAGCATATTATGGTGCAGCTATACAGGCTATTTGGCTACGAAATCTCATTGCAGAAATGTCAATTATTGATTCTATTGACATACTCATATTTGTACTGTGATAATTTACCGGCTGTGTTGTTTGCAAAAAATAACAAGAATATCACTGGGTCTAAATATATAGAAGTCAAATATTTGACATTAAAAGAGTTAGTAAAGAAGAGTGACATTGAAATAGAGCATATCGGTACAGATAATAAGATAGCTGATCCCTATACCAAGGGTATTGGACCCAATATTTTTTAGAGACATGTCATTAATATGAGTCTAAAGTCGATTTTTGATACTTTGGATTAGTGAGAGGCTTTCTTGTTACTCTATGTATTGTGATTTGTACTTTAGATATTGGTATAATATACTTTGTAAATTGATGATCATCAATACATTATGTATATATTTTCGTTGGAAAATATTTGATGGTATAAATTATCATTGGAAAAAATTTAATATTGTATTTTCGTGGAAAAATATTAAATGTTATATTTTCATTGGAAAATATAATGTGATGTATATCAGATTTGATTAATTAAAGTTATAAGATTAGTATCGTCTTAAGCAAAGACTTAGGACATTAAAGTTTTATAGCCTTGATTGTATGTCTTGGGATACATAAAAAATCGTACAATATAAAGTTTTTAAGAAACACACAGACTTTATTATAATATCTAATTAGGGTTATTGGCTCATTAATTGAAAAATAAAGATATATTACAAAATAAAGGACCTTAAAAATATGATTAATTGTTTATTTAAGCAAGACTTCATTATTTAATTTAGTGTGGATAATTAATGTGGGCTAGATAATAGTATAGGTGTGATGGACAACCCATAATTATTATATTATATGGGTTAAGTATCTCTTATTACTGACTTTCATTTCCATATAAAATTGGATAGGGATAAAAGAAATGAATAAGATTTCATAATTTCATCATTATGAATAAAGAAACGAGAAAAGTTTTTAGTGCAAACTCATTCAGATCGTTCCTGCTATAATGAATTCGTCAAAATTAGATTTTTTATTGCGTATTCTATCTCAATTAAACTTGTTTTGTACTCTAAATTTTATATATTTGATTTTGGTTAAATTGATATTCAATCGTATTTAGATAATATGATACCAAATTTTTATGATTAAAAGAATCAACACAATTCTTAGTTTGCACGAAGGTATCCTCATAAAGTTACATTGGGTTGCTATCTTCTTGGACAATATTATAAATCTAATCTACATTAAAATTTTCTCTGTACATTAATTTAAAAATGGAACAACTATGATATTTCTGCTGCTTTAGATATTGCACAGCAGCAGAATACTTGAGGATAAGGAAATTCTTGTGTCAAGTAGAAGCAAACCCCGAAGGACCAAATGAGGGAAAGAAGAAGGTCATTATTACGGAGAAAAGCTTAGAGCGAGCCCAGAGATGAAAGTGAAAAAAGTGGAAATCATAAAAGAAAAAAAGGCATGTGGGACCTCTGAAGCACGGCAGAAGGATAGAGTGTCGGTCTATATCATACACTGTAACAAGCACAAAGTTTTTTTATTTATTTTATTTCTATTATATTGAGTTTAAAATTGAAGATCCTTTTATGCAGAATTTTAGGAACTTTATTTATAAATATTTTTATTTTATTTTATTTTCAGCTTATTATATTTTACTTTATTTGATTTAATTTTTCATTTTAATTTATTACTATAAAAATATATAATTAATAAAAAATTTGCAGAAAATATTATAATGTATATTATTTTTAATTAATATTAATATTATTATTATTATGTTGTCCCTATGTTATAGTTTTTTAAAATTTGTTGTATTTCAATATTCCTGTAGCTATATCCTGACAGTACTTTCTAGTATGGGATGAAAAGTACTGGTCTAATAATACAACCATTTCATTGGACGAAAGGGTCCATTTCCATTACACCGATTGCAACATTGCTGTCATTCCTTCATGTGCCTCTAATTATTTCCATTTGTTTGTTCTGTCCCTCTCAGTATCTTCTGCAATTATGAATCTTTGAAACCAATTAAAAATGTTTCTCGAATGTGTAATTAATAATGTCCATAGATATTATGATTCCTTTTCCTTTGTTAAATCAACTTTAATTACACATTCGAGAATTATTTTTAATTGGTTTCAAAGATTCATAATTGCAGTAGACATGAAGGTCAAAAAACAATCAGTTTTATTGATATGTTAAATTAACGATGATTAGCCATTTAGCCCCATTATTAATGAAGTGATTAATTAGGACAAAATTATTTGATTATTTATATGAAAAAAAGGGAAAAAAATAAAAAATAAAGTAATTATATAATATATCTAGAATAATTTATATTAATATTTTAAAATTATTAATTTTTAATTTTATCAATCAATTATAACGATATAATAATTTTTGGGAGATAGATATAAATTAGGCTAGATGCCCACTACAAAATTCTAGAAAAATTGCGGATAACATCATCATACCCCATTCGGATAAGAGCACTAAGAAAGCACTGACATAAATAGCAATTTGAAAGAAATTTAGTGTTCCCACGTGATCGCAGTCATCTCAAGGGTCCCATCCCATTTGAGAGAGTGCTTATCGTCGGTGCGTTTAAATATAATCCCCATTTTTCACTTTTGTTTTTTTTTTTATATGAAACAGTTCGGCCTCTATGAAAATTCAACCCCTTTAATATTTAAGGCCTTCATTCTTAATTACTTATGGAGGGCAGAAGAATATATGTGTAGTGAAAAGGAAATGTTCATTTATAAAAGGTGAAATTAAATTAGCATAATTCTCCTTTTTTTTTTTTAGTTTTGTTGAGAGTTTATTTTATTGAGTTTAGAACCAAGATAATATATATAATTTTTCTTATATATATATATATATATATATGATAAATTGGATACAAAACTGTACTTAAGTTAATCAGTAATTCAAAATGATCTAAGATCAATATGGATGTTTGATTTTAAAAGGTAATTAGATGCATAAAGTAAGTAATTAGGAATAATCATTCAAAATGATATTATTTATGGGCTTAATTATCAAAAAATACAAACTTTAGGGTAATGATCAATTTTGGTACAAACTATTAAAATTTCAACAAAAATACATAAATAATGTTTTTTGTTTCAAAATTAACTTTCGATAAAAAAAAAAAAATCGGCAATTTAATCCTATGTGCCAACTGCAATTTTTTTAAAAAAATTATAGATAAGTCAGGGGCAAATCTACATTTTTAAAAAATTGAAGGGTTAAATTTAAAAATTAATAATTTTTTTCTCCTCTCCTCTCATCTTCCTCTTCCTCCTCTTTCTCTCTTCTCCATCTTCTCTTCCTCCCATCTGATAAGTCAGGGGCAAATCTAAAATTTTTTAAAAATGAAGGGTTTAAGGCTGTAAATCCCCACTTCCTTTATGATGTCCACTCTCTTGTTTTGTCTCCCTTAGCATTAAGTGTTGGTCTTGCAGAAAAAGGATGATATAGGGCTGTTGATTGTGAAGTAAAAAAATTTTTTAAGTAGACTCGATCTTCCGCATCATCCGGTTCTAGTTGAGTTTCTCTTAACTTTTGTAAAATTTCCCTTAACTTTTGGTTGGACGATGGGGTGAAGTAACATTTTTCTGCTGTGCCACTCAAAAGTTGTTCCTATGTTCTGGTTGAGTTTTTGGTTCACAGGCCTTGGCTTTTCAAGTTCTCTCTTTTGTTTTTCAGCTGTGCTTTTGTATTTTCAGTAGCTTTTGTTGGTTGCTCTTGTTTGCTCTCTGTTCTCCTTGTCCTTCTGGCTTGGAACAATGACTTTTCTTGCTCTTGCTGTGTAT
>CATIWF010058854.1:0-71183 GCA_949630135.1 Balakata baccata | reverse complement strand
ATCAAATTCCTACTTCTAAGTCTTCTTGTTTATGGCACCATTTCATTTACTTCTTGCTCCATTGCATTTCAATTATTTCCTAATCCTATGTAATCTAATTACATATTTCAAATATAGAAAACCTCAATTTACATTTAAGGGGAGTAAGATGAGAAAATAAATATATGAGAAAGAAGAGATAAACATGGACACGCAGACCCTATTTACCATAAAACAAAATAACATATTTTTACTCACATAAAAATTATTTTAAGGTACTGGAAATTAAATATTTACATACAAAAAAAATAAACAGAACAGCCCCATTGGGTACATTAAAACAGGCCCGTTTTAGTATTTGTTTGAAAAATTAATTAAAATTTTTTTTAATTAATTATTGGACACTTCAAGAGGCTTAAACATATTTTCAATATGTTTAAATAATTTTTCTGTAATCAAATTACAAAAAAAAATATGAATAGTCCCATCATTCAAACCAAACAATATTACAAGTTCATCAACAATGCAATTTTCAGCAATATTGTAATAAATTCAAAATTAATTATTTGAATCACATTCAAAATGTTTTTCATTCACAATAATCATCTTCCTTAATCATCCCATGATCAGATTATTGAAAGAAAAATGTTTAAAACAAATTTTACAAATTAATTTTAATTTTTCAAACCAATGGAAATAAAAATGTCAAAACCATGCAATCCAATTGCACTTTTAATCAAAATTAATTTTAATGGACACAAGAGGGCTCTGATACCAATGTTGAGTTTTGAAGATGAATCACATTCATAAAATGCAACGGAAATAAAAATTTTTAAAACCTGAATCAAAAGGATTATTCTTGTGTCATTAAAACTAATTGAATCAAAATTATAGTTAGAAATTATACCTTTAATTTTTTGGACCAATTCTTCAAATTTTTTCTTGTTAGGTTGTACCAAACTACAATAATCCAATCTTGGATTGTCTCTAATGATAATCCACATGGAAATTGAAGAAAGAAACCAAAAGGGTAATAGTTTGAACACACACAATGTTCTAGCATTGTATATGTTCTTTGAGAGAAATTCTAAGAAAATTAACTATTAATTTTCTATAGCAGCTCAACAGATCTTCAGATGAAAAATACTATTTATAGGTATTTTTAAATACCTTAAGATTGGAAAAATTACCAAAATAGGTTTAGGGACCAATTTGGCATTTTTGGCCAAAACTGCCAGCACCTGCGTGCTGGGCTTGCCCAGCGTGCAGGCACTGGCCTGCCATAGGCCCGCAACACCTCCGAGCAATTTTTTCGGATTTTTTTTCCGTGATCCCATCACAATCGATTCTAAATAATTATCTCAGATTTTTAGATTTCATCCAAGACCATTTTACTCATTCTTTATACCTCCAATGCGTGTGACCCATTAGATTCCCAGTTATGTTGGCCACCTGAATTAAAAATTAATTCAAACAAGTCATGAGTGGTATCTAGCAACATATCATGATCCCCAATTGACTGGAACGTTAGTAGTTTGACTACGAACCTTTTTATAGACAACAATATATGCAATTCTTCTTTTCACCATCCTATACCCCATTCGGTTCAAAGAATGAACTATGTATCAGCTCCTGCTAGACTAACTACGTCATATCTAGCTCAAGTGATGTTAGATCTTGTCCTTGGGACTTATTGCTTTATTAGACATGTCACTGAAGACCATCTTCAGGATGTTTCCACTCTGGCCAGAGATTCCTGAGTAATGATCCCTACAAGAGGCCGTGGATATACTATCCCTCTATCAGGAGTGGTGAATCCTCTATTAGCTACCCAATTACCTTCGAATACCTCAAGCTGTACCCAATCACCACCCTATAAGCGACCTCTATGAGGCAACAAGGAATGGAGTCAAAGCACAGAATCAATATCCAAGATATTCTTAGGTACCTCAACTCTAAGGATACTTGCCTCATTGCTATGATGATATTATCATTGACATTTGAATAGATAATCCATATGATCATCTCGTAGCAAGTCATCTAATGTACTTGATTACTCTTAGCAAGCATCCACATGTTAGCTTTGAACATCTCATGTTCACAGCTTATGAGATCTACTGCTTGATCCAATCAAGAAGTATAACATGTGCTAGTTTATCTGGATCAACAATGTCCCATCTTGTTGATCTTATAACTAGGGATAATTTAAATACTAACATAATTACACATGATAGGAATATCATGATCACATCATGATTTCCTTCATGCTATGTTTCCTATCATGGACTTTCATTAATCAGTTTAAGATTTATATCAATTCATATGCAAATGAATACTAATAAAATGAAAGAATGTCTTTATGAATGTGTATACTAAGTGCCAGAAGCGATTGCCTTTTGAGTACATCTCTAACAAAATTTACTTGCATTTGAAGAAGAAGCCCCAATCAAGCTTTCGCAACCTGTATCCATGGAATCATATTCACACTAAATCAAAATACAACAATAAATCAACATAAATCCAAAATCACGCCAGAAACAAACAAGATCCAAAATCACAACACCAGTACAATGCTAAAATCACAAAATTTAAAATTATCACTTTATCATGTCAAAATCGCAATACCAAAATAAAAAATCGCAACACCAAAAGCCACAATCGCATCAAAAAAGGAAGAGAATTGGTAGAATGAAGAACAAACAATAAACTAAGTCCAAACAATAAAAAATCGCTCCAAAAAAAGGAAATAAGTAGAATAGGAAGAAAACCATAACAACAAAACAGAATTGTCTACCGTTAATGTCAAAAAATTAAAATACCTTTCACACATGCAACTTGAGCCCTAGGTCTATAAAGCATCCTAGATCCGGATCTAAGATATAATTTGCGCTCCTCTTTCGCCACCCTTAAGCCATCCTGTGATGTGGAGGCAGTCTCTTCTTACAATTCTATGGATTGTTCTAAATATGTATTGAGATTCAAATCTTTTGATGAATTATTGAAGGGCAAATTAAAGAACAAAGGTAAAGAGAAGTTAAAGTCTAAAAGGAAAATTACTACCATTTAGAAGCCCTCTAGCAGTAACATTGCTCAAAATAATAAAAAGTTTTTAGACTCTTTCACACATGAGTATCTCTCTAAGGCAAAATGTACTCTTCAGTTTGGTAAGGAGTTTGGTTTTCCTTTGATGCAGAAGACAGTGTGGTAGTTAATATGTTTGCTGACTTTATTGATCAGGAAGCACAACGTTGGAAGACAACAAGTTAACTTTTTTCTCTCATTTTTGTCTTTTTTGTGCATGGTTCTTATTGGGATGTTTGTTCTTTCCCTTTGTCGTTTTGCTTGGTTTTTGTTTTGGCTGAAGTAAGGATCTGTCTTGCACTAGCATTTTGCTTAATTCTATGGAGTTTTTTCATCATTATAATATTTGATTATGGTGGTTTTCCCCCCTAAAATATTTATTAATAATATAATAATGCTTATAAAAAAAAGATGGCAATCTGAAATAAATTGACAAATGAGAGAGGCTGCATATAATTTAAGCCTTATAAGAATAATGGTATTTCATAGGTGAAAATACATCATTTTTATATTGAAAGTGTATGCTAGATAGTACATGAGAAAGTGTTGACAACATTCCTCTAACAATTCCTCTAACAACATCTCCTAAATTCTCTATGATACTTCCTCCTGATCTATTGCTTTTTATGGTCTCTATTCTTGCATGGAACTATCGAGGCCTTGGAGGTCCTTGGAAAATCAAACATTGTCGGAAGTTTATTCATCAAAAGAAAGCTGATTTTGTTGCCCTTGTGGAAACCAAATGCAAAGATACCAATTTCTCCTCCATCCACTATCTTTGGGGAAAGTTAAATGTGGATTGGACCTCCTCTAATGCTTCAGAAAGTGGCTCATGAGGTATTATAGTCTCATGGAATAAAGCATCCTTCTCCTACGAGTATATTGCAACGAATAAACATTGGTTAGCCATTCAACGGAACCTTCTTATTGATCAATGCATTGTTCTATTATCGCTATCTATGGACCATGCTCTTCCTTTATCAACTTGCAACAGCAACTTTGGACATATCTCCATAATTTCATCAAAGCAAACTCATCCCTGCCACTCCTCCTTATTGGTGATTTCAATCAAATTTGTCATCCATCTAAGCGTGATCCCCCTACAACCCAAATGATAGGTATTCAACATTTTACTCATTTCATTTCAACCAATATGCTAGTGGATATTAATCTATGAGGGACTAACTTCACTTGGCAGAACAATCTTTCAAAGAGTCGTATTGAACATGCTCTAACAAATCACTTGTGGCTTGCTACCTACTACTAAGAGGACCCTCAGATCACTTCATGCTATGGTTTTCTAATTACACTATTAACCTTGGGCCAAGGCCTTTTCGATCACTCAACTATTAATGGATAACTCCAGGCTTCAACTCCTTAGTGCATCAGTTTTGGATTTCATTTCCACCATACTTGCCATTATTTTTAAAGTTTTGAAAGTTGAAGAACTTTCTGACCTCGTGGAATCATGATATCTATGGTAATTTGAACAATTCCATCAATACCATTAAATCTAACATTCACAATCTTGATGTTGTTGCTGATACTCGACCTCTTACTGGCCGAGAATAAGAGCCCCTATCCTCTCTACAATGCTAACACTTCCCTCTGCCTAGATAGATTGAATCCCTCTGGTGACAAAAATCAAGAATCACTTGGTGTAAATTGGGAGATAGGAACACCAAATTTTTTTCATGCTCAAGCTTCCAACAGATTGAGATACAACTTAATATCAAAAATTAGCTACGCCTCATAGACTTTGCAAAATCAACAATCCATCTCTAACGCTTTCCTTGATCATCTCTCAAGCCGATTCAATAAAGCTCCCCCAGCTTCGGGTACTATCTCTAGATTAGAGTTACGTCGATTATCTTTGACCTAATCTGCTGATCTAGAACAACCCTTTACTCTAGAGGAAATTCGTAGTGTTGTATGATCTTATGATTCCTCTAAATCACTAGGCCCAGATGGATTCAACTTCTTTTTTTATAAGAAAGCTTGGAATTATATCAAAGATGACATTTGGAACCTCATCAACGATTTTTTTTATATTTAGAAAATTACCCAATGATGTTAAAGGGTCCTTCATCACCTTAATTCCAAAATTTAGTGGTGCTTATTGAGTTGAGGACTTTCGCCCTATTTCCTTAATCCATGGTATCTGTAAAATCATGGGCTTTGGCAGTTAATGGTGTAACTGGATTCTGGAATGCTTTGCAGGCTTAAAATCTTCCATCCTTGTTAACGGCACCCCTACTAGAGAATTCATGATCTTTCATGGTGTCAAGCAAGGTTGCCCTTTATCTCCTTTCCTTTTCATTATGGCTATGGAACCTCTCTTTTACCTAATTACCAAGATGCACAATAGTGGTTTATCAGCTTCCTAAAAATGGCCCAGTAATAACCCATATGCAATATGCAAACGATATGCTTATCGTCTCGAGGGACTCCTTATCCGACTTCCAAAACCTGGCCAAAATGCTACACTGCTTCTCTCTCACCTCGGGTCTTAAGATTAACTTCTATAAAAGCTCTATTATAGGAATTAATGTTGCCTCGGAGATTATCAGTCACATTGTAGCTGTTATCTTCTGCAAAGCCTTGACCTTACCCTTTTCATATCTTGGCCTACCTCTAAGTGCATCCACAAACCGCTCTCTACCTGGAACCCTATCATTGAGAAGATGAAGAGCCGATTAGCCTTCTAGAAAGGGAAAATTCTATCTCAGTCAGGTCAGCTTTCTTTAATCAAATCATGCATCACATCTCTGCCTTTGTACTACCTATCCATTTTCAAGATTCCAATCTCTGTGGCAAAAACTATTAATAAACACATTCAGTATTTCTTCTGGAGTGGAGGGAGTTCAATGAACAAGATCTACAGGGCCAACTAGGATGACTTGTTCAAGCCCAAAAATAGTGGAGGTTAGGCATTTGTGATATTGCAAGTCATAACAAAGCACTTCTATTCAAATGGCTATGAAATCTCCACCTCTATAAGAATAAGTTATGGAAAGAGGTCATTCACCACAAATATGGAGCGACAACAGTTGATAAAGTAATTCCTAGAAGCTATTTCTCTAATCTATGGAATGGTATTGTGTCTGTAAGCATAAAAGATGTAGTCTCCTCTAGCCTTGTTCAATGCAATACTCTTTTCAAGATAGGCGATGGTAGTAACATCCTTTTTTGGACAAACTTTTAGTCTGGTAATACCTCTTTGGCAACCTTATTTCCAGGCCTATTTGAGATAACCACCAATTGCCTATCCTTCATTAATAACATGGGAACTTGGATAAATAATGACTGGTGTTAGTCTTTAACTAGGTCATGAGATCTCAATGAATTAGAAAGACAACACTCTCTTGAACTATTACACCTCCTTAGAACTGTCACTCTAGAAAGGGGAATATAAGACCAACTATTTTTGGCCTTAGATAAGAACAGTCGCTATACTATGAAATCTATGTACTATGCTCTTCTCAATCATAACCATCCACCTTCATCTTCCTTGCCTAACACCTAGCTCAACATTTTCCTTACCAAGATTGAACTTTTTCCATGGTTTGCATTTAGGAAAAAATTAGCAACCTGTGACTTCCTATTCCATTGGAATCTCTGCTCTATAGCAGTGAATTACTGCCTCTTTTGTGGTAATTTTAGAGAAACAGTGGACCACATTCTACTCCATTGCAACTTCTCATGGAATATTTGGTGCTTCTTCCTAAGATGGTAGGGTTTGACAATAGTGATACCAACCACTCTCTGTCAATTCTACAACATTTGGGAAATTTTGGTCTATGGAAAGATACAATGTGCATTTTGGAGGACTCTTTTTCACTCAATCATGTGGTCTATCTAGTTGTTAGAAATGATAGCAACTTTAACAGTGTTGTACCAGAAATCCAATCCACGTTCTTTCGCATTTTCAACTCGGTATGACAATGGTTCAAAGCCTTAAATCCATACTTCCCTTACTCTGCATCTTCTTTATTCAGTCCCTTGTGAGTATTAAGTGTTTAAGCAATAAAAGGAGGCCCTTTAGATTATCTAGATGACACCTTTTTTATACTTCTAATTTCTTTACTTTATTCAATCTCTTATCACTCTTACCAGAATTCCTTTTAGCTCCTTCTGTTCATTTGGTTAGTTTCACTTAAGATATGGAGCAATAAGAAATAGCCCCACATTAATGTGAACCCAACTCTGCATTTTTATTTCTTCAGGCTCTAAGATGTGAGCATGTGTGACTATATTGGCTGTTCTGCTAGGTTTCTTTTATGTTAATCGATTTTATCTTCTCTTTTTTTCTTTTATTTTGCAATTCTGCTTCTTTTGTACTATGATCTACTCTTTTCTTTTGTTCTTTTCACTTGTGGCAAGGTATTTTCTTGCTCTTGTTATGTGTCTTAGCTTTAAGGATGGGTTTTTTCATCACTTTAGCCTTTTTGCTAAGGTGATTTTTCCCCTCACTTGTTTAATAATAAAGTTGTATGCTTATAAAAGAAAACAATTTAAACTATATGTTACATGGGTTTGTTTTCAGTTTAAAATTTAGGTTCATTAATTAATTATATGGGGTATTAATTTAGACTTTGATTTTTTTTGGTACACGATGTTGTAAAGACTGGCTATTGACTCATAACCTCTAACCTTTATAATGACTATTTTATAATAGATATATCAATTGAACTAGCATCAAATGGTAATTTAGACTTTGATTTTATACCTTTAATTCATTATTTTATTTTTTGAGAAACATACCTTTAATTCATTATTACGTGCAATTGATGTGACTGTATAAATGGGTTGGATAGAATGATCTTAGCATATACTGATTTTTTTAGCATAACTTAATTTTTTTGAGGGATATAACTCCAAAGTTTGCATGTAATAACTAAAATTTTATGTAGAAAAAAATTATCCCAATTAGATAAATATTGGCCAGGTATATACAGATAAACACAGATAAATTATGCAATAATTATCCCAATTAGCATTAAACTACTAAAAACAAAGTTTAGTTACATTGTAGACTTGAAGTGATGAGAAATCTCCAAATGCTTTCATCACAACCAAGATTGTTTGTGATGAAGATGGTGTTTTTGGGAATTTGAATGTTTAACATCTTCATTAATTGTGGCACTTGGAATATAATGTTGTTGGATGATGAGAATTGATGAATTCTCAGCAAAGTCAGATGAAAGTAACGTGTCCCCTAAGGCACCAAGCTCTTCACAATCACTCCACTCTAATAGTCCAGTTGTCAATTGTGATATTGCTCCTTTGCCTCTCCCAACTATATATAAATCAAACCCATCATGCATTCTTCTCATTGTTGTTATAATTTCATGCCCTGAATTTACTGTGACTTCAACATATGAAATTGATTGATCATACATTGACTTAAACCTGAAGTCATTGATGAACTCATCGTCCAATTTCCTCTCTCTTTCCTCCTCAGTTAGAGCTTCTTCTTCGTCTTCTACAATGTTGGTTGCACTTGGAAGAAATCTGACCACTGTAAGATTAACATTTGGGGAGCCTGCCATCCTCCATGCATAAGATAAAGCCTCACGGTTGTCTGATCCACCAATGAATAGCATAACAAAGTGGCATTGTGCTTGTGACTCGCCGAGCCCTCTATCTATGAGGATTCCAATGGAACAAGGTGCTGTCTCAAGAAGGTTTTGGTTCACAGCTCTTATGGAAACATTCTCATCTTCTTGAAGTTTACCATAAACATCAGGTTGCTTATGGAATGGAACTAAAATTACATTGACCCTTTTTTCCTCTGCTAGTCTACCAACATCCTCGTGCATTGATGTATATGGAGAAATAACTGTGAGAGCTTGAACTGAAATTACAGGAGACTTACCTCCGATATGTTGAAAAGCAGACACAATATGATCTGATTCTTCTACTTCGCGACTGTAATTTTCTTCCCCAATGCTGTTAGTTTTTCGATGGTATGCATCGTGCACAATTAGCATCGCATTCACACGCCTCGCTGTGAGTTGAACCAGATGGAGGGCAAACACACCGATTGGAGATTGCTTTGTTGGGTTTGAGACTTCAAGGAGATTAATTATTCCTGATAAATTGCTCACTGAATGAATACATGTAAGTATTCTGAGTTCTGAGTCTTCTTTACTTTTCTCAATGGTCCTCCTTTTGTATTGCTTCAAATGCTTTGATGACTTTGTAGTAGCCATGGCAATGGGCTTCACCATCACAGTCATTAGTATTAATGACAGTGTCATGATAGCAAACATTGATTCATCAAAACCCTGCATATATATTTTTGAAGTTTTTTTCAATGTAAGAAATGTAAATTCGTCAAGATTTTCAAGAAATACATAAAAGTAATATAATAGGTTAAATCATATTCCACTCCTTATATTTATTGGTTTTTGTCATTTCTTTTTCTAAAATGTTTTTTGGTCTAATTTGTCTCATAAATTTATTTTTTAATCCATATTATCTTCTTATATTTTAGAAAAATGTAATCTCCCATCCACGAGTGTTGATATGTCAACATGTCATATCAACATTATTATCATACTAAACATGGTTACACAATTAAATATAAGGAGATAATGTAGATCAAAACTTGAATTCAACAAGTAGATTGAACAGAAAAATATTTTAGGAAACTAAATGTCAAACCAGACAAATATAGAGGCGCCTATTGTTATGCCAAATATGAATATTATCAAAGAAAGGATTGCCATCTTACATCCATATCTCGGCCAGCATTCATAATAATCAAGGCTAAAACTCCTTTAGTGTTCATAAGCACACCAAGAGCAACGCCTTCCCGAGCTGACAACCCTTGGCTCATGGAGAAGATGAAAGCACTTATAATCTTGCTGAAGCAGCTCAAAATTATAACTACGACCACCACAGCAATGTTATAATTTGGGTCAGAGAATAAATCTCGAAAGTTTATCTTAAGCCCATTAGTCCAGAAAAAGGCAGGAAGAAGAATCCCTGTCACTAAATCTCCAAGCTTCTCCATGAGCCTCATACCCAGTTCACCTTTGGGTATAATGAGTCCAAACATAAAAGCACCAAACATGGACTGTGAACCACAAGCATCAGTCACTAATCCAAAAATCACCACTCCACCCAGAATAAGATATATCAATAGCTCATAGTCCATCCCACCGTTAGAGGTGTTGTTAAGTCGAATAATCCAGGAGAGAGCAGGACGAACAGCAAACCAACATAACAACACGAACACAATAATAGCAACAACATTCAGGAAATATAAATGTCGATTAACCATTGTTATTGTCACGACAACAAGTGCCCAAGCCACAAGATCAGAAACAAGAGCTGAAGACAAGGCTAATCTACCAATATCTGTATGTAGGAGCTTCATGTCTGAAAGAATTCGAGCAAGATCTGAAAAGCTTGTGACAGTAAGAGTAATAGCCCAAACAGCACCACCAACACCAATTGAATTCATGCCCTTGAAGTACATGAGTAGAAAATATAAACCTGTCCCCGTTCCTAAAGGAAATAGAATTCCAATTGCAGCATTCCTTATAGCTTTCTTTTCAATGTGTTTTAGCATACTTAGATCCACCTCCAATCCCACCAAAAACATATAATAAACCAAACCCAATTGGCCTATGGTGTCTAATGTCTTTGTAGCTTTCGGTGGATGTATATATTTTGAAAACCATGGTGTGCTTGCCAAGAAACCTGGACCAACTAGAACAGAACTCTGCAAGTGCATTTAAAACATTTATCAATGTTATGTAGGGCTTTTTCCGAAAAGAAAGGGTGATTTGGAAAATTTTTTTACCAATTTAGGGTGAAATGAAGCGAAAAATTCTCATTTTAGGGTAGTGAAAAGTCAAAACTTGAACAGAAGTTAAAAATGCAGACTATCTGTGTCTGAGCAATGGAACACAGTTTCACATGTTACAATACAATTGACCCATTGTTTCATGCATTTTAAAAAAAAAACATTTATTAAGAGAAGAGACTTCATGCATCCCAACAATTTCAACTAAATTCACATTCATGCATGCCAACAATTTCAACTAAATTCAAATTTTTTATATATTAAAAACATTAATTAAAAGAAGATGACTTCACAAAAAAAAAAAAAACAAAGAAAATCAAGTTGGATGAGAGTATTAAATAGAATGTAATTAAAATGAAAATTTTTTATGTAGACTCTGCTTACCATGTCATTCATAAACTAATTCAATCATTAAATGACATGTATGTATATTATATTTATTTCAACCAATAAAAATAAAATAATTAAATGCAAGTTAATGAGTGATTGACATAATCTATAGATAACATTGTAAGCATAATCTACCTAAAAATTTCTCAATTAAAATTAAGCTATTGGAATTGGTCAACTAAATATTCAGTTGTTGCAATTAATACTAATTTTGAACCAAATAAATTATATTTAATTCAAATATTTATCTTAATTTGATATTAAGAATAAAAAATAGAATTAAATTCAGAATTTAATGAAATTTAAAAGTAAAAAAGATTTAAAAATAGACTAATAAATAGTAAATTAAGTTATGAATTCAGAAATTTTTTTTTTTTTAAATTCACATGTATAATTATATCTTTAAAAAAAACACTCGCATGCAACATATATTCAGGTTTAGAAATACACATACAACAATCATTAGCTTTTTGTTTAAAAAATGATGGTTTCTGTAGTGTAATTATGTAATTTATATTTATAATTTTAAAATTATTGTATCATCAATTTTTAATCAATTTTTAATCTCAGTCATTCATTAATAATCAATGAATGAAATTAAAAATTAAAAATTAAAAATACAATGGTTCAAAGCACTTGATATAAATTATACAAATTGCACTGCATAAAAATAAAAGGCAAGAGAAACAAGAGCCGTGAAAAGCAGATTATCAAAGTTTGAACAGTGCAACGACTACATTCTTCTTCTTTCAAAATATATATCTGTAGGTACTGGACTAATTTAACTTCACAGAAACCCAAAAATGTCCGCTTACAACAAGCGGTTTGCCAGCATCTGCTTATTAGAAAAGTGGACAATTTCTCTCCAATCCACTTCAGCATATTTTACCCAAAACAGTAAATACTTTTTGAAATACCCTAAATCTGGAATTTTTTAAAGAATTAACCTTAAAATGATAACTACTTTATTTAAAATAACTGAAAAGGGAAAAAACCCTGTTATGTAATATAATTAATGCAACCCTAATAATTTTGCCCTTATTGAGTCCTTATATTATATGCATGATAATTGTTTGGAAAATTTTCACATACATAGACAATACTTTATATGACAATCTATCAATAGTTTGTTCTATATAAATTCAATTTATACAAAAAATTTTCTGTTTGTTTTAGATTTTACTTACCAGGAGTTCTGCAAGGAAACGAGGTTGGCGAAGAGGTTTGAGAATAAAAAACAAAAGGTGAGTGAATAACATCATGATGCTTAATTGAATGACAAAATAAGGTAGATCAGTAATCAAAGAATTTTCACTCTTCCAAAAGGCTTTATCATTTGTTATATTCTCAAAATAACACAGCGTCATTGTGTTGCCTGTCCCTCGATATACATATTCTTTCCCATTTTGAATGTTCTTGGTTTGATTCATCTTTTTCCTTTTTCAATTCCTTTGCTGGAGAGTTATGAATGAAATTCAAAAATCAATTTTAATATTCAGTTGGAGCTCTTATACCAAAAATAATTACACGATAATTGTAACAAAAGCTCCCAAACAACGACAAAAGTAGTTATCAATGATCAAATATCAGCTAAGCTTAAAACATTTTCATTTTTATGAAATAAATATTAAATGGTTACCCGCACAAATTGGTGTTGCTTTTGTTGGATTTCGTTTTAGTATTTTTTGTTTGATTCTCTCCTCATAAGTAGGTCATCAATATCTCTTATATTGGTAAATATTATCTCAATTCTCAAATTAGTTTCTTGACTGCATCATGGACTGGTATGAAATTGTTAAAAATCACTAACCATTCATCAGTCCATTAATGAGTCCATTGATTTTGATTTCTTAGTTTTTTAGCGTTTTGAAATTTGGTTAATTAATAAATTATGATTTTTAAGAAGATTTTATCAAAATCTTTATAATAAAGAGTTTAGGAAAAATTATTTAGGATAAAATTAGTAATGTATAAACTTAGAAAAAAAACACATAAAATTATATATATATATAGAGAGAGAGTTTAAATCGAAAATTATTGATAGATTTTTTCAAATACTGCATCTGAAATGTGAACTGTTAAATTAATTAATACAAAATTTTGTTGGATTTCAGACGAATATTTATTTGAGATTTTTTTTTTTTTAAATGAATGCCCAAGAGCTTCTAAAATATTACATTATTTCTCACTTAAAGTTTTTTCAAACATACCCACCAAAGCACCTAAAAAATAATATAATAGTACCTAAATTAAAAAAATCACCTCAAAATATACCAAAAAGTGCAAATATTGAATATCTTGGAAATTCTTTAGATACTTTGGGAATATTTTGATGAATTCAAAAAATCACTTCAAAATATACTAAAAAGTGCAAATATAGTATATCTCTAATATATCTTGAAAATTATTTAGATACTTTGGAAATATTTTAAGTATATTTTGAAAATTTTGTGAGAATTCATTATGAGAAATTCTCTAAAAATATCTTGGATATACTTTAGAAATATTTTATTATACTTGGAAATTGTATTGGATACATTTGAAAATTCATTAAGAATTTATTTAAAGTAATAACTCGAGTATACTTTGGGTTCTCCACTAAGTTGAATCAAAATAATTTCAAGAAAAATAGGCACTATATTATGAGAGAGCTTTGCTTTTATTTGTTTTCTTTCTCATGTAAGCATCCTATCCATATCCAACATTTTATATATATCGCAAATTATAAGAGTCATGAAGTTTTTCCATATTTGATCTTCAAGAGAAGTCACGTTCTCTTGCCTTTCACTTGATTGGATTCAAAGTGAGCCAATACATCAGGCAACACTCTTCGAACTCCATTAATGTATAATGTATAAGATTGCCTCCTTCGCTGATAGCTCCTCAATCTGCACCTTCTCCCTAGTTCTTCAGTGACCTCATTCCTTTTTTGTGCTTAAAAAATCCAATCCAATAAATCAACAACGAAATGTCAATTGATCCTACTCTTCCGATAAACTCATCACTTATCCATTTAATAGGACTATTGATCTTAAAGAAATTTTAGAATTTACACAGTTGGTCATGGATGTCAATGACTGAATATAACATATGGTAGTTGGTGAGAGATAGAAGGAAAGCACTGTTATGAAAATAAATAAATAAATGATAAAAAAGTAAAATTGAAAAATGGATTTTATAAAAATGAAAAGCAAAAAAAGTGTGGATGTTGATAAAAAAATAATTAAAATTAAGTTAATTATGTAAATTTCTCTATTTATTTTCTGGACTTTTCTCGCCCCTAATCTTATTTCTCCGAAAACAAGGTGATATTTTCCTGCAAAAGCCAACCAAAATTTTCTGTCACTCTCTTTTTAGGAGCTCCTTTTTTGTTTTCTTTTTTTTTTCTTGGATCCAATTTGTAATTCAACCCATAAGTAACTGTAATATATAACAACTCAAACACTAACAACCAGTATTGTTGTTAATATATATTTTCTTTTTCCTTTTATTTTGTATATTAATCATCAAAATACTCAATTAATAGTCAAATATGAAATTTATTACCTTAATTATATCGAGAAATACTCATCACAAAAAAAAAAATTATACAGAGAAATACTTATTAACTTTAACACATACCTTAAGGATTAATCAGTAAACCAAAAAGAAAAATAGAAAGTGGACGTGAAATGCACGTGCGGACAAATTAATCAGTAAACCAAGCTTATCAGGATTCGAACAAAAAGGTTGACTGCAAGAAGGTAAAGTAAAAGTTGAACCTCTCCTCTTTAGAGCTGACGCAAATAGTAACCCATATAATGTCATCTTTTTCTCTAATTTCATGTCTTCTCCTCTTCTCTTCTCAAATTTCTCGTCTTCGCCTTATTCTCATTTCCTTTATCCGTTTCTTCTTCTACTTCTTCTCCCATGCTCTCTACAAATCTTCCGTCTTCAAGAACCTCCTTGCCAAACCTGCATGCAGGACTTAATTTCTTATATGATTACTTAATTTTGATATTACTGCAGTAAAATCATATAATTTTTTTTGTTTCGTAAAAGTCCCTTAACTATAATTTAGTTTCAGTAAAATTATTTTTATCTATTTTTCAGCAATCAACAACCTGAAAAGTCGTGTTAGTATCTCAGTTGGCTTATGAGATATACTATGTTACTATACAGATCAAATAAAATAATATATATACTTACAACTCAGCATTCATTTCAGCACTATAAATTAAAAATAGTGTCAACTGATATATCAGAACTCTATTTGATCTATACAATGGCATTCTACTTGATATATACAATGGTGCGTGTTTTATGTGCTAAATTGGATGCTAATACGGCTTTTCTGGTTTTACTGCAACAATATCAAAGTTAAGTGACTATAAATAAAATTAACCCCTCCAGAAGTCATAGTTGAATCAGAATTCTGAAGTCAAGCCCTGTGATGGGTGTAACATTTTTTATTTTATTTTTGTTTTAGACATGAATTTGGAAATGATTTTTGACCGAGCTGTCATTTTTAGTTATAATTTTGCTGGTTAGTTAATTAATTTTCCAGCAGCAAATTTTTGGTTCCAAAAAAATTACATTTCCTGTATGACTGATTCAGCTGGAGATTTTCCAGCTAAGAGATCAACCTCCTGGGATTGGAGAAGCCTTCTTTGACCATTTTAAAAAGAAAGAAAAAAATCTCCACAGTTGAGAGAGACCCCAACACCACCCTCAGCTCGTAGTTGTAATAAGAATAACAATAAGGATAAAGTGCACTCATACATATATATCAAGAAATGTGACAAATTAACCTCTTCTACCAGTACTATATTGTTTAAGTATCAACAAACGATAATAATATACTACAAAATTGAGGCCTATAGCCTAGAAGGGTACTGGTGGAGTGAACATATCATCATTTAATACGCTAATTTAGTCATGAGTTCCAACTGAGACGCCACGCTTTTGTACCAAATTGTTGCAATTTCATTATCAATCATTCCCCCACCTCCAAGATACCTAATATATATATATATATTCTGATCTCTTAATTTTACGTCCTTTAAGCAAATAATAATAATAAATAAGAGTTAAATCATATGTTATATATATAATTGTCTGTTTTTATCTTTTTGGTTCACTTTGTCATTTAATATTTCCAAAAAGAAAGAACAAAATATTATATAATGATATGACATATTGAAAAAATCTCTAACACTTGTATTTTTGGGTTATTTTTCGACTTTCAATGAGTATACTGTGTTAAATGAATTTTTAAAGGGTAAAATGTACTAAAGAAAATATAAGCGGTAGCTTGAATAAAAACCAGTTAAAGGGGAAAAGTTGTGAAATTGTGAATAATTACACTTGATTAAATATGTCGTTTGCCTAATAATAATAATAATAAATAAATAAATAATCAATTCCTGTTGTCTCTGCTTTCTGAAACTGATAAGATTATAATATATCTTCCTTTAGATCCAATTACAAGTCACTTTGGAAGATTACATCATACATGTTATATTTATTGCACAAATTAAGCAGCACTATCTCTTCTGTTTTACGTCTAACTTACTCCTATAAATCTGTATTTTCAGGTTGTCCATATATTGCTAGTCGTGTATATATACCTGGTAATTAAATTCTTTTCTAATCAGTATCTTGCTTGCACAATATTCTAAGTTTTGAAACTGCGGAATATGATAGTACATTGAAACTGCAGAAGATCGATATTAGAGGATTGAAGAAACTTATGGCATATGGAATAAATAATAATCCGGCCCAAGGCACAGCGATCACAGCAATCCAAGCGCATTTGCCGTTTACCAAGCTCAATAACTTGAATAGGTCAGTTACCCTTTTTTTTTTTCAATGCTTAGTAAGTTTTATATAGTTCTTGCCACAAAGATAAGTTCAATTATTTTTTCATTTCTTTCAAAAATTTATTGTTATTGTTAATTTTAAATTTTTGAATACTCTTTGCATTCCAAGAAGATATGGTTTTTTTTATTGATTTTATTTATGATCATTGAACTTGATTGATTTCATTTATAATCACTGAACTTTATTTTTTGCATTCTAAGAACTATGTTTTTGTTTTACTTAAATCATTTCTAGCAAATTATCGATAATACGTCAGTTGCCACATCAAATTTTTAGTAACACATCAACTGTTATATCAGATTACTGATAACACATTAGCTGACATATCAGTTTTCCAGTTACCAATATGTCAGAAGCTATTTTAGTGAAATAAAAACATAATTCGGTAATTTTTTTTTAATGATAGAAATTTTGTAATTTTACTGCAATAAAAACAAAGTTCAGTAATTATAGATGAATTAACCCAATTTTTTCTGATAACATGGAGATAGTCTTAAGGCCTATTTGACATTGTGTTTAGAAAAAATATTTTTTGAAAAAAAAAATTTGCATTTATATTTTTTTTAATTTTGAAAACCGCTTTTAAATAAAAGTAGATAAATATATATTTTTTCTATAAATATATTTAAGAAAAGCAGTTTATAATAAATTTTTAAAAAAATCAAAATCTATTTTTAGAACACTTAATATCTATTCCAAAAACCCCTTTATTTTTTTTTATTCGTTAAGAGGTCTAAGGAATTGTAGACTATCCGGGGAATATCTATCCATTTCACTCACAATAAAAATATTAAACTTACACTATTATTAGAGATTGCAGTAAAGAGGAGTTTGAGACTCTCCACAACTTTCATAGGTGAGAATGCCTTTAATTATTATCACATAGATTAAGCAAATTTACTTAATATATATGGTCAAAATTTCACAATTCAACTAATATATATACTCTTACACTATTTAGGGGTGATATTAGTATTAACTTTTAGCGCATAGATTAGTTGCGAGATTCAATCCCTATCATTAGTTAATCCATCACTACCGTGAAGTTAATTCCTTAATTATTATACTGATGGCAACTACTTCGTATGTAATTTAAATTTTTTTCATAAAAATTAAGAATATTATTTTATATGCATATTATAAATATAAAATCACTATATTATCCTTCTTTTAGAAAGACTAATTAAAAGTAATTAATATATAAGACTTTCACTAATAAATCAGAAAACTTACACCAAAACTAAAATATGTGTGAAAAAAAAGAGTTTATGTTTTATTAATAATATAAAAATATCAATTAGAATGGAACAAATTTTATTTTATTACACGAAAAGATAAAATGAAATGGAGAGACTTCCTATATAGACATTCAACCGCATATTCAGTAGTGGCAGACATATTTTTAGGCATGTAATTCCGTAAAATATATGCCTCATTTTCTTAATTCTATTAAATAATAACGGTAAATTAACTTTTTAGGCATGTAATTTCGTTCTTCTGCAAATATCTATATTAATTTTAACATACAAATTAAGAAAATAGATTAAACAAAAGTGTAATTAAAAAAAAAACAGGATAAAGTGAAAAAAATATATTTTAAATATTCTATTGGTTTTTTATATGAACTTTTGAAGTGAAATAAAAAAAAAAAACAACAAATGGACATTTAAGTGAAATAAAGGATCAAAATAAAAAAAAATTCATGTTATCTTTTTATTTCAAAAGATATAAAAAAAAAAACAATACTTTAGGGAAATAAAAATAAAGAAAAACGAATTCAATTTTATTGATTTGAATCTTGACGTTTTTCACAATCTAATATCAAACTTTTACTCATTTAGAATTTGTTTATGAAGAAACTCCAATATACTGAGTACTTTCAATATAAGCCCCAATTTTGTTATCTATAATTCATATCCTAACATATGTTGGAGCTAGCAAATTCAAATATCTAGAATCACAATGTCAATGTGAAGTTTTATCCATGAATAGGATGGAAGACAGATGAAGATTTCAAATTGTAAAAAAAAAAAAAAATGAAAATATTAGGATTTGAATCAATAGCAATAAATTAGGGTATAAATTGAAAATAGTCCGTTATAAGCTGAGTTTTTTTATATATAATTTCCACGACATTTTATATAATTTTCCTATAAAACATAAATATTACATATAATTGCATAATATATTAGGCAACTTCGTTTAAAAGAGTTTTGAAAAGATTGCATTAGGCCCTTTAGGGAAATAATAAATTTTGGTCAAAAGTTGGCTATGTATGTAAAGTCTGTTAAATCAACGGAAATCTGATAAAGGCTGCACCTCTCCGTTTAAATAGCTTTAATGTACACTAAATTTATCATATGGTATATAAAGTAATCTAATTATAAATATATAGAATAAATTAATTATATCATTTATAAACTAATACAATTATAAATATAAGAATTAGAAGACCCAATACTTAATATTTAATTGGTTAGTGAAAAAATATCTAAAAATAATAAAAAAAAACAAATGGAAAAATTATTTTTAAAAATTTGTCTATTTTCCTCTACTAATCAACATGTTAACATTCCTTTCATATTCTTTCAAAAAAAACATTCCTTTCATAAAATTAAATATATTCTCCTCTATAGATCCCTCCCTCTCATACAGAGATAGAAGAGTGGTCAGTGGAAACTAGAGGAAAGAGACTCGGTAATCTCGAAAGCCACCGACTCTTTTCACTCGTACGATAAATTTTTTTTATGTCATATGATGTTTTTATATGTGTCACTCATGTTTTCTTGCATACCTTGGCCTGCAATTCCATATTCATTCCAAAAAGAAAATTATGTATTGAAACACAGAAAGGAATATAGTATAAACTTTTAAGTGGATCAGGCCGGCAACACAGAGACAAAAGTTAAATTTCTGCCTCGTGGATTGCTACACTATGTACATAGATATTACTATGCTTTTTAACTAACTGCGTTTTTGAATAGTAATGCCCGAAAAGAAGGGCAGTGTTGTCTGTGTTGCTGTTCGTTCTTGTTCTTGTAATTAATTTTATTTGCTTTTTTTTAAGCAAAGAAAAAGAAGAGGAAAGATGGAAGGATCAGCCAAAAGTGGTGGAGAAATTAGGCGTATTCACATCATATACTTCCTCAACCGTAAGGGTCTCATTGAGCATCCTCATCTTATTCGTGTTCATCATCTTAACCGTAATGGTGTCTATCTTCGAGGTTGGTTTCTTCTTCTTCTTTTAAGCAAATTAATACAGAATCAGTTTGTAAGTTAATTAATGAAATTCTGGTTGTAATATGTGTTATTTGTTTAAGAAGATGTCAAGAGATGGATGGCTGATTTGCGAGGAAAAGATATGGCAGAAGCCTTTTCTTGGTCTTACAAGAGGTTCGTATGGTGATTATAATGTTCAAATCTATCATCATGGATTATGAAGCCTAAACACTTCAACTGTATACCGCCTATATTTTTAATATTTATATGTTTTTCTAGCTAGTGTTTGTATCCTATAATTTTTAAAGATGTTATTTTTTTGTATCTGTGTTCATATCCTTACTGTGTTTATACTACATAGATGATGAATTATGTGGGTTGAGGTTTGAGGCAATTGTAATGATAAATTGACTTGGGATCTCAGTCAATATTAACATATATGTTATTTAGACAATTCAAATATAAAGTAAGTACCCGTGTCCGATTATAATAGAGTGAAATATATTTCAATTCTTGCTAGTTGGCAATGATTAATGATAAACTTGTTCTGATAAAACAGGAGATACAAGAATGGTTATGTTTGGCAGGATTTACTTGATAATGATCTTATTACCCCAATTTGTGACAATGAATATGTCCTCAAAGGATCCGAAATTCTCCCTAATTCTGGTATTTAATATTAATTTCGTATCATTTTTTTTCAATATATGTAAGATTTGTCTTTCAATTATTTATTTATTTATTTATGAAGAAACGGAAGCAAATGCTTATGGTGAAAAGAAAGCTATTGAAGACAAAGACGAAGAGCAATCTTCAAAAAATGAAGCAAACCATACATCTCCAGCCAAAACATCATCTGAAGCATATCAAGAATCACCCACATTTAGTTCAGAGAAATCAACAGTAACCGAAGAAGATTCAATGCAGCGAGAACTAATAAGTACGACCAAATACAATTCTGAGGAAGAACAAATGGACAAGTTAGAAAGTTTTTCATCATCTTCGTCTTACTCCAATATACTGAGTCAGGAAAAGGAACACAAGAAGAAAAAGAAGAGAAATAATGGAAACAAAAGTAATGACGAGAAACCCAGTTCAGAATTCTGCTTGTTGAATTCTTCTCCACAATCAAAGTTTGCAAAGAGCAAGAGCAATTCAAATGGGGCTTCAAAAATACTTCGAAACTTGATTACTTGTGGTGCTGTTGATACGAATGATTCTGCTTTGGTTTGTGTTGATAAAGCTTCTATAAACATGTCTTTAAGCAAAGAGGACATTAGTTCACATATTTGCAAACGTGAGATGCTAGGAGGGTCCATGAGATTTTTTGGTACTCATTGGAATCAACAACAGCAGCAACAGTACAATTCTGCCAGGTACAATTAACAAATTAAATTATTCCAACAGTCATTATTAATTCATCATCCAACTTGTTCGCTAATTAATTAGTATTGTATTTCAGGAAAAGTTTTGATGGTGTTGAGCGATCAAAACAGCAGCAGAAGACTAGATTTGGTAACCCAAATTGGGTTCCTGCTGCATGCAAGCCAGTTGGTGCACCTACCTGCTCGTAAGTGAAATTACTATCAATTAATTATATTATAATCTAGTATTTTGGATTCACTATGTCACAATTATATTATAGTCTATTAAGTGTTAGTTATAATTTTTTGATGAAATCTAAATTTACCAAGAAAAAATAAAATAAAATAAAATAAAAATATATTTTAATTTAATGGTATTAGTCTGATATGTAGAATTGTAACCACCTAAATTCGAATAATTCTTGTAAAGAAAATATGATTTCATGAAAGAGATGGTAAGAGCATAAAGTCAGATGCAAAACCTAGAGTCATTGTACATGTAAGCTTGACAATTGTCCAGAGAGGGGAAGAAATTGCAAGTCAAACTTTATTTTAAGATTGTCTGTGATTTGATGTTATAATGTTTTATTCTTCTTTCCCAGCCGGACATAATAAAACAATAATATATCCTCGTTCGTTTTTGGTCGGACGAAATTACTATTGAATTTTTAATAATTTAGTTTCAAATTCAGTTATAACCAGCAGCGTAGTCACATGGTAAAGAAAGAGGACAATTTACCCTCTTTTATATATATATATATATATATATATATATATTATTTTAATATTTTATTTTTTAAATTGTCTAGTTATTTTTTTAAAAAAATAAATAATTAACCAATAATTATTTATATATTTTTGTTATTTTTAAATAATTAAAAATTGGTTAGTTGATTATTTTGGACTTTTTTTAAAAGCTCTCTCTAATAAAAAAAATATAAATAACTATTTTTAAAAAGAAGTCATGTGACTAAAAAGAAAATTCCAGAAAAATACACATAAAACAAATTATCACTTTTCTTTTTTTAAACAAACAAAAGGAAGAAATAAAGAAGGTTGAGAGTCGAGAGAGGAGAGAACTATGTCTTGAAAAGTTGCTTTCTCTCAACTTGTCTTAAAGAAAATCATTTTCCTTCTATCACTCTAATTGGTTCAAAGGTAAGAAATTTATTTTAACTCTGTTTTTTTTTATTGCCCGCAATTTTTTTTTTTTTTATATTCTTATGAGATGATTTTTTTTTTTGGGTTTGATCAAATAGTAAGAATGTTAGTAATTGACTAATTTTTGTGATTGGGCAATTAATTTTTTGATAAAATAATTGGGTAATTGTTAAATTTAACTGTTAATTTTGAGTAATTTTTGTTCAATTGCTTTATGTTTCTTTTGGATTAGTATGTTAGGACTTAGGAGACTTGATAGATTGTTATTTGTGTAAAAATTTAGATGATTAAAAATGTTTATTAATGTTTACGCAATAACAGTAAAGAACAATTGAAATTTTTTTAAGAATGTTTATTAATGTTATTTTTTAGGGTAAATTACAGGAAAAAAAAAATTTTGCACAATTACGTTCAATTCTTTAAAAATTTAAATTTAATTATATGTACTTTAAGTTTTGTAATAAATATTGTCTTAGATGAACTCAATCTTACTCTGAATTTATATAGCGTTAATATAAAAAACATAAAAAATATTAAAACAAAAAGTGACATACATAGTGGATCTAATATGTAAAACAATTATCATGTGATCATTTGCACTAAAATAGCGTCGTTTTGCACAGTTCAAAATTCAATTTGAAATTCTATATTTGAAGATTTTGCAAACTTATTTTCAATACTAAATAGCTAAAATTTAAAATTGTTATAAAAATGTACACAAAATCAACTGTTTCAATCATAAAAATTTTAAATTAGATTTTAAATTATACAAAACGGTACCCTTTTTTCGTATATTTAGCAAATTTTTTCCACATTCATTTTTTATTATTTTTTATATTTTTTAGGTTATCGTCACATAAATTCTGAGCAAGATCCAATCTACCCAAGGCATATTTTGTTAAAAAACTTAAAATATATATAATTAAACTCAAATTTTTAAAGAAATTTTTAAAAATTTTGATATAAATGTAATAAAATGTAAAGTTTATGATCTTTTTTTTTTGTAATTTACCTTATTTTTTACAAAGTATTTAACTTTTTTTAATTATAATTGCATTATATTTTGCCCCCTAAGTTATAACCAACAGTCACATCAACCTGTAATTCATGAATTTATGAAAGAAACTTTGTGCTTGATTAATTTTGATGATTGTTAGCAGCAGATGATTAAGATTTGAATGTTAAAATCCAGGCAATGTGGGAAGTCATTCAAACCGGAGAAACTCCACACGCACATGAAGTCATGCAAAGGATTGAAACCCTCAACAAAAACTGCTACAGCTTCTGTCAAGAAGAGACCATCACCAGCAACACCATCATCCAATGTGATGAATCAACTGCTAGCCATTTCTCAAGGCTGAATCTTCAATTGTTACAAATATCAATAGTTGATTGCTTGAAATACAATGTAGAAAGAAGCAGTTGGTATCACTTCGACATGTAAGAAATATGCAACTTTTCAAAAAAAATGCACACATATTTGCTTCTAAATTTAAACCTTTCCTGATTGTCACAATAAGAGTACAAATTAAAGTTACTAATGTCCTCCTGGCTGTCAGCTTTCCTAGTTACATATAAATTGTTCAGTAATAGAAATGTTGAAGGAATAATCATTTGTCGAAATTCCTAAAAATCAGATGACATTAGCAGTATGATGTCAACCAATGCTCGTATGAATTAGAAATCAGATCATCTCAGTTAGTTTTAATGGTATACATCATCTACTCACCAGGAGCAACAGCAGTATCAACGTGCTCCAATAGAAACCCGTATAATTTCTTCCTTAGATCTTCTATCCTCCCATCAATTTTTCCACCACCACCCAAGTCATCTAGCCACAGGTCCACCCTTTTAAGCTGCCTTAAAAGACAGGCAGTTTCAGAACCTTCCTTCATGCAAGACCGAAATCCACCATTAAGCGCATTCTCCATGTACTTGAAGAACCATTCTCGAGAATGCAGGAGCAGCTTTTCTGCTAAACTTCTTGTCTCCTTTAGTCCACTTCCATTCAGATACTGGTCCCTGTTGGAATTTGTCATTTTGGCAGCTGAAGGATGCCTTGTTAAAGAAGTCGCTTGCTTAGGACTTACCAATAAGTTGCCATGGCTTCGAGGACTTTGTTTATTTTGAGATGATTGATTTTCAGAATTCAATTCCTTTGGGACGCTCTCTAGAATGGCATAGTGACATTTGTCACAATTTTCTTCACCTTTCTCCGGCTTCTTGAACAAGATGAATTTGGACAGATTAGTCTCTATGGCAGCATGAACCCAAGAGACAGCATTCTTACTAGTTTTAGTTTTACATGCATCAGGCAATGGACATTGCAGATCACTGCTAAAGCTTGATTTTGATTCTAGAAGGCTAGTGCTGAGTAAGGAATTAGCAACCATCGCTGCTCTTCGGATATTCTGGTGAAGGTCCAAATATTGTTCAACAAGTTGGCCTGAAGATATATTCTGAGAAGAGCTACACAATTCTGCAAATGCTCTGAAGAAAAACATAGATCAACATTCATTATTAGATGGAAAATAGAAAGAGATTTTTATTTTATTTTGGGGAAGCAGATTAACAGAACAATGCCTTAATAACCAAAATTTAAAAATGATATTCAAGACAAATTCGTATGGAATAGGATTGTTCTAAAGTGTAATCAACTAGGCTACAACTCTTGCCATACACCTTGTATTAATATCAAAAACTAGTTGTATCAATCCCTGATCAAGGAAGTTGCCAAATCAAAATGCACTCGATTGTTGAGTGTGATTTGAATAAGAAATTGGCTAAAGTTGATCTAATGAAATTTTTTCAACTTATTATTTTATTGAAGTAACAACACAACAGCAAAAGCAAATGCCGTCCAGTCAAAAATAATAGGAATCATGATCAGAAGAATAAGATTCTTACTGCAAGCAAAGAATGACACTTTCAGCGGCAGATGCCTCTTCCAGTGCACTAGCAGCAGCCAAAGATGCAACATTTCTGTGATACATAATAACCTGAAATAGCAACGAATTTCAAGAACCAAGAATTTTGCGTCGAATAATCCAAGAACATAGAATCAATAGCCATGACTCTAATCCAAACCTTTCCAAGATTATGAATGTTAGGGGGAAGTGTATCCCACGAAATGCTACGTTCAGACGGAGTTTTGGTACTAAGCGGCACCTTAACAAGACAGCTGGGGATAATGTGATCGATTGTTGAACTGAAGTCTTTCTTCAGGGGCTTGGCAAAAGCTTTAGGAGAAGGGACTCCGTTTTTGCTTTTCAATGGTGAAATATTTAGCACTGGGGACTTCAGTGATGAATCATTCTTAGAAGAAGCGTTCTTATGAGGATGAACCTAAAGCAATAATAAGCATTATGAAATGAAAATGACACAGAATACTTGAATTTCGCAAGAAACTCACAATTGATAGTACCGATTAATTTTAAAGCTTTTTACTTGAATAAGAATTCCCAACAGCTGCATTTTTTAAATAATCAAAGAACAGCAAAGAACAGAATAATAATTTCACTCAAACTGAGGAGAAACAAAGAAGAGGAAAACGAAAAAGAGGAAGAACGTACATGCTTTGATGGCTTGGAACTCAAATCAGAGCCGGTAGAAGAAGATTTGGGCTCAGGATGTTGATGCCAGATCCTCCTGGCTGAGTCCAAACTCAATCTTCTCACCTCTAAACTTTCCTTGGAATCAATGGGTATCTTCTTCTTCAACTTCTCCCTTGAAAAACTTATATTTTTCTTAATCGGCAACAGATCGCTGGACAATAAAGCCTTAGGATTCCCAACACATGGCCTTCTCTTGGGCACGGGCTTCAACCCACGAAGCACAGGGACCGGAGAACCCGAATCCAGCCGAGAAATGTAAACGAACTGACCCAGTTGGATCTTGTCGCTGTAAATCAAATCCATATCCTCATCTTGTATGGAAACATAAGCAGAGTGAAGAGAATCGGAAACTTTCAAGAAGAAACCTCTGCTTTGCCAGGGCTCGTCGGCGCCTGAGAGAGAAGGCAAAATCTCCAGAACCTGGAGAAGGGCGGAGCGGTGCTCTCCGGTGACCCTCACATCCTTGTTTCCGGCATTCTCAAGGAGCTTTTCAAGCAACCCAGGCGTGAGAGACGCCATAGAAACGGGAATGGGGTTGCTTAGTTTTGCTTTACTTGCTTACTCTGTTTTCTTGTTCACTCTGTCTCATGGCCATAGTGAAGAAGCCTGCAGAGTTGTCACTATCAGAATCTCAATTCCTTTTCAGTTTGGTTTTGTCATGGAGTGACACGTGTCAGAATGAGAGAGAAATATGTGGACTTTGAGATCTCTGCGGAGATGCAGAGAGAGATGACAGAAGAGAAAAAGCGCAAATTTCATAGTTTTATATACTGCACAAGGCTAAAAACCAATTCTAGTAAGGACAAAATCTACTGCTGCACGAAATCCTTTTTTATTCTATTAAAAAGACCATTGTCTGCAAAGTCGAAATCTTCCCTCTCCCTCTCCTGACAGTGGAGTGAACATGCTTTAAGAAAACCATATATATATATATATACTTTGAAATTTACATTTAAAAAATTTAATATTTTTAAAATATATATAATAGTATATAAATTTATATTATTTTTAAATTTATACTTATTGACCTTTCCTTATTTACATTTCCATCTTCTTGGCCTCAACTTATAAAATCTTGCTCTGCCACTTATTAGAGTAGAAGTTGATCATTTTGTATATCAGCCAAAGTTTCGAGCAACACTTTCAAAAATTTTTTATTTTTTCGATGGATATCAATTTTAATTTATAGAACCTAATTAAAATATTAAAATATTATATTTATTTTTTATAATTAAAAAATATTAAAAAATAATAAAAATTGTATACATTTATTTATTTTATTCAAATAAAATTTTCTCTTTCATTTGCCGTACGTTGCAAGTTTATAAATTATCTCTTTTCATGCTATTGCTTTTGTAATTGTTAAATCACTATTTGCAATTGATTTTGAAAATCGATGGTGATACTCTTATAAAGAAAAATATTATTTGTGTCAATTTGTTTAAATTTGTATTGAAATATTTGTACTTTAATCAAAATTGAACAATATAAACGGATAAATAGATAAAATACAAGTATTTTATTACAAATTAGACAAAAGTTAAATAAAAAGTGTCGAAATAAGTAACATTTCTTAGTTATAAATTGTTAGGCTTCAATTCAACTCGATTAAGAACTCAATATTGGAACTCAACTCAAATTAGATCGAGTTTTTTTTTAATTATCCGAAATTCAACTCGAAAATATTCAAACTAGTGAAACTTGATTCAATAAAGTTCAAATCAACTTAAAAATTAAATAAATAGTATACTCAATCCAACTCAACACGAAATCAATTCGAGTTAACTTGATTTCGATTAAGCTCTTATATATTTATATACTAAAGGTATAAAAATAATTTTAATAAATAATAAAAAGAACAAAAAAATTACTATTTATCCTTGAGAGTTGACCTATTGCACATGTGTCTTCTAAGATTTAAAAATTATACAATTTATCTATTTTATTTTATCATATTTCACTAACGTCATTCCGTTAGATTTTATATTAAAATGACATTAGATTGTTGTGAAATGATAAAAATAAAATTATTATTTATCCATTCAAGTTTGACTTATTGTACCAATACTCTAGCAAGTTTGATCTATTATACTAGTATCATCCGAAATTTGATATATTATATTAGTATTTCCTAAGTAAGAAAATATATTTTTTTGACTAACAGTAAATATCGTTAATTTTAATTGAATGATTACATAGTTTAATAAAAATAAATCAAAAAAGCTAATCATATAAATTTTAAACTTCAAATGATACTAGTATTATATGTTAAATTTCAGAAAGTAAATAGTAATTTTTGCAAAAAATAACTATTCGATTAAGTTCGCAAATCTTATAAATTGAGTATTTTGACATTTAAACTCGACTTAATAAATTAGTCAAGCTCGGCTCGATTCAATTAATTTCAAATAAAATATAAATATTTTACCGGTTGATTTTGAATATGTTGCAGGTAGCTTGACTCCTTTATTCTTTCTATATTGGATTGAACATTCGATGTGCATTCATTGAATATGCATAATTTTTATGTTGACTCTATTGTATTTTTAAATTAATTTATTGGTCACCGATTGTACCAGTTTCTAATATGAATAATATATATATATATATATATATATATATATAGGCAATACATACTACAATATCATTCCGAACATATCCCTCTAGAAAAATATCGCTTCGCTCAACTTTTTAGTTTTATTTTCTTCTCGACAATTCCGCTTACCTCACTTAATCATTTAATAATTGTGTCTTTGACACCTCACATTCAAGAATTCATATTCCCTATTTTACTATTACATCATTTTCTTCTTTATGTCTCGTGATATTCCATACCAAATATAATATTTTTTTTTTTTGTCTTTCAACAACACCAGCCTCTTTGAGCTCTTTAGCCAAATCCCTAACACAGAAACCCTTTGAACATTTTATCCATATCTTCTGTGCTCATGCAGACCCATCTGCTATGTTTTATATATGTCGGTCTTCTCATACTTTTCTACCACCTTTAAAACGATGTTTGGGTCTCATAGTTCTCGGATCTTTATTTGCTTCTCTTCGCCTTCGAGATTATCCTTAATTTCTAGGTCAGTTGCTAAAATCATTCACTATTGTCAACTAAATTTTTTCATCAATATCTATGGTATGCTTCTTCTAGCTATGTTTTTTTTCTTCTTTCATAAATAATTTCCAACCTAAACTGATTTTTTTCCTCCACATCTCTATTTTTTTTTTGCTTTAAAGGTAATATTAGAACTCATTCATAACAAAAAAATAAAAAATAAAAATAAAACTTAAATTTTTTAAACAAAGGGTTATCGGCATGCAATCGAATGGTTCTCTGAAAGTAAGTTATCGGCATGCAATCTGTTGCCCGAACAATCACTAAGAAAGGAGAGATGAATTAGTGCGGAATTAAAAATTTCGGCAAAGAGGGAACAACAAGAAATTTAAGAGAGTAAAGGAAAGAGATTGGTACACAAATTTTATAGAGGTTCGGCTATTAACGAATCTCACTCTTTCTAATCATAATTTAGTATTCACTAATCTAATACCTTAAATTATACTTGAGAGTTTTGCTAGCCAACTCACAACTAGGTGTTTTTCCAATAGTTCACATTCAACCAAATTTTCTATACGTTTTAATGGTCAACACAATAACCAATTTCTTATATTTTAGCTCACACATAACCCTTATACAAGAACAATCCAAGTGTTTATGGTTAACACTTAAACCCTTACAAGAATTAATGATTGAAATATGAAAAAATAAATTGCAAGAATTTTGACAATTAGAAAGTAGTTAGTTATCATAAATGGCCATTTATATTGATTACCCACTAAACAACTTCTCGGTCAAGACATCCTTCCCATTTGGGATAGATGTTTGGTCAAAGCAGTCGTTTTGACTTCAGGTGATGACATGACACTTTCTAGTTGAGGTATCTTCCAATGGTCACATCTTTTTAAATATCTCGGTCATGACTACAAGTGGCAATAATGAACATGATATTTGTGAATTAGGGTTGAGGTTCATTATGTTTGTGTCACAATCGTGTCAACCCGATAAAGATAGGAAAATTATCGTTTTGTATTCGGGTTGACCTACTAATAAGAAAAAATATATTTAACCCATTAAAAATTCGTATCATGTCATGTTGACACGTTTAACTCGATATGCTATAACCCCAATATACATTAACTAGATCGTGATATACTAATTTTATAGGTTAATCGTATTAAACGTTTCGTAACGTGTTAACTCGTTATTAA
This sequence comes from Balakata baccata, assembly GCA_949630135.1. Classification (NCBI taxonomy): domain Eukaryota; kingdom Viridiplantae; phylum Streptophyta; class Magnoliopsida; order Malpighiales; family Euphorbiaceae; genus Balakata; species Balakata baccata. The sequence goes on along the minus strand of CATIWF010058854.1, from coordinate 40,422 downwards.
GTGGCTCGTGCTAGTTTCTTAGACACAATTAGCTTGTCATGTTGACCATTATCATGTTATGGGTGTATCAAGACACGGCACAAATTGACCCATTAACACGAATTGCCATCCTTATCATGATGCCTAGTGTCCCAGTCAGAAAGCCTCCTATCCCGGATGTGACACATCATTGTCCTATACGATATTTGCTCTGGATCTTAGTGACTTTCATCCCGAACATGAATCTTATTTTTTGGGCAGAACTTACTGTTCCGGACGGGACTTACACGACTTCAACCTTTGAGTGAATTGTTCTCATAGCAAATCAATTGTCAATATCAAAATAGAGATCACTCATCATAAGGTCAACAATTTCCCTCTTTTTAATTTTGACAACCAAACTAAGCAAAAATAACAAATTGATAGTGCATAATTGAATTTCAAGTATATGAAAGCATGTATACAAAGTTTCATTGTATGTTGAACAATTAAGGCAAACATAATTGTTAAGGGTCAAAACTTTTAACTATGTTACCAATCCGAAATTAATTGAATTTTTGCTTAAGTTTTATCCATTTTTCTCCCCTTTCAGCAAGATAAAAAAGAATAAAAAGCATATCAATCACTAAAAAGAGATACATGGAAAAAAGCCAATTTTGTTGAAGAATGAAAGATGTGTTACAAAAAGTTAAAGTGTGTGATCAAAATGTAAGCAACAATCTAAGATATTAAGCCTAAGATGTAACACCTTATACCTTTAGATATCACATATATTTGTACCATATTATCATATATTGCACAAGAATAAGATAAAATTCTACTCAGAGTATGAGTAATATTTTTTTTCCATCATCATATCATATTGCATTATTCAACACTTCAGCAAATCAACATGGAGGTTTTAACCATAAACAAAATATATTACATATGTTAACAAGACAAATATTGTGTCTAAGTATTTCTAGTTACCAGTTTAAGTTTACTACACATATTATTACAAACTCACTATATTTAAACATATGCAGACATACAATCCAAACATAGATGACATGCCCTTATGCTCATGTAAAATGCAAGGAGAGAGAGTGGTGAATCTCGGCCGGTGACCTCTAATCTATAGCTTCTATATGCATCTCTAAAATGAGCTAACTACTCTTCTCTACCTGAAAAGTAATGCAGTTTGGTGAGTTGCGATTCAATGAAAACAACCATAAAAAAACTTTCTAAAGTACCAAACAACTCATATTAATAAAGCATAATTATACACAATATTACAATTTATATCTCATTTCATCCAACAATATTATAAAGATATGCAAAAGTCAATCATATAATAATTGCTCTTTTACTTATGTTTATGCTTTGTTCATTTTTATTTTGTTGTGACTAGGCTAAACATACACGACCCTGGATTTTTATGTGAACATTTGTATTTGCAAACTAGCTTGGTCATTTGTACATTTGATAGGTTATTGGCATTTTCTTTTGCATTTGAACATTTGACAAGGTCATAGGCCTCTTCTTTTCCTTTAAAATGCCATTTAGCTAGTCACCTTGTAACAATCATTGTTCAACCATTGCATTTACATCAATCTTTACATATTTCAGTTATCATTCACCTTGTACAAAAAAGATGTATTCATGTAACACAAATACACATGTTCATCATTCAACAAAGTCTCATATCAAAGCCAGATCATAGTAATCATATATTCATACAAAAAGTCAAATCATATTACACGTAGTATGCATCATTCATGTGCACTAGAGAAATTGTTTGATAACTAATTCACCTTGTGTGCGATATCTAACTCTTGACTTATTATTTGTCTCTTCCTTGTGAGTCACCAACTAGTTGTGAGCCTATTTGAAAGTATGATTGATGGCTAATTAAACTTAATATAACTTAAACAAGTTGATATACTTATTTTACATAACTAACTAGGGTTAACCTATATGGAAGTTTGACCTATAGGAATTAACTATAACTTCTTCTATGCTTGACCAATTTATATTATTATTATTTCTAATTAAATCTAACATATAATGTTATAACATATTACAATTTCAGAGCATTTGGAGCATTGTACAATTTTTTGTGAGATTTCTAAATGTGTTTACTTTTCTACCCTTAGGCAGTTTTAGGACACCAAATTTTATCCTTCATATCTTACAACATGTAAGTTATATTATTGTATAACTTTGTAGACACTTAGGTAAGCCAAAATGAAACATTTTTCATTTTTACAAATTTTATCAATTCTAACTCTAATATCCTCAAATTATAAGGAACATATCACTGGTTTAGAACATGATTGACTTCGGACCAGTCTTGCTTTTCAATGTCATAACTTACAAAATATATAACGTAATAAGGTGATAATTTTTTCATTAGAATTTAGCTAAAACACAACCTAAAACTTTTATATTTTAAACATTTACATATTAGGTCTATAAAGAGCTCAAAATGGGCAAAAAAATTTCTTGGACTCAAAGCATGGAATAGACAAGATTCCTTTTAACACAACTTAACATCTACAATGAATCTAAGCATGAAATTTGGTATACATCTATATAAAATATAAAGCTACAACTGTTATGTTTTGAGCTACCTTAAATACAGCACTTATGATATTGAAAATGTACCAAAACCATAGGCTATTCTGCTAGGATTAAACTCAAGACCAGTTTCATTCCAAGGATGGTTTCTCTCAAACCACTCCAAATATGATTACACTCTTGAAAATTTATAAACAAGATATAGGGCTACAAGTTTCATGTTTAGAGCTTATTCAAATTTGGTCTCTAAAATTACAAAAATGAAGCCCCAATATTCTAGTCTGAAAATAAAATCATAGAAGCTTACCTAGTTACTTGTAGACAATAAATTTCAAGCTAACAATTCTCAATTCAAAATTAGCAACATAAGAAGGGATGGTCAACTTACCAGTAATTAGGTTGAGGCTTTTGCTAGAGATTTTGAAAGAAAAAGGAGATGAAGAGAAGGACAAAATGGAATGGTGATAGGGATTTGAGAAAAAGAAAACTATTTAAGCCAAAGACAACCACCCTTTTTTTTTTTCCTGATTCTCTTTCTTCTTCTTCTTCTTCTTCTTATTATTATTATTATTATTATTATTATTATTATTATTATTATTATTATTATTATTATTATTATCTAGTCAATACCAAAAGTACAATCTAATTAAGTAGTCTAACTTAATTAAAATAACTATGTTCAATTTAAATTATTTCAATTTAGTCATTTTATTCTATTTTATTTGTAATACCTTATCATCCTTATTTAAATTATAACTAGATACTTATACTTACGACTTAATACCATTTCAATAAACCGACACATAGTAAGTGTATCTCATGAATATGTTCAAGCCAAAATCCATATGTATGCATATATTTCATGTGAATGACATATATAATGAAAATTTTAAATGAAATGCATATCGGAAAGGTTGAGGAAGGTTGAGGATGTTACAATTCTCCTCTCCTTTTAAAAATTTCACCCTTGAAATTCGATACCTAGGAACAAGTATGAGTATTATCTTTTCATATTTTCTTCCATTTTCCATGTTCCTTTTCCTATGAATAGTTTCTCCATAATGCTTTGACTAAAGGTATTTCCCTATTTCAAAACTATTTTATTTTGTATCCGATGATTTCTACCGGTTTTTCTACATAAATCATGTCATCTGCAATCTTGATGGCTTGATCTTTAAGTACATATGTAGGGTCTGATATGCATCTTCTTAGCATACTGATATGAAACACATTATGAATCTGAGCCATCTTTGGTGGTAAAGTCAACCTATATGCCAATGGACCAACCTTTTCAAGAATTTCATATAGCCCTATGTATCTTAAGCTCAATTTACCCTTCTTGCCAAACCGGATTACTCCTTTCCATGGTGATACTCATAGAAATACTTTTTCGCCCACCTCACATTCCATTTCCCATTTCCCTTCTATGCTAATCAACATAGCTCATTGTCTATCTTACATTACCTTTAGTTTGCTTCTGACTATCTTGATCTTATCTATTGTATCTTGTACCATTTCTGGTCCTTCAATTACTCGTGCACCTTCTTCATCCCAAATAATAGGGCTTTTGCACTTTCTTCCATATAATGCTTCATATGGTGCCATCTGAATATTGTTGTGGTACTGATTTTTGTATGCAAACTCTATTAATGCCACTTATTCATCCCAAGATCCTTTGAATTCCATAACACCCTAAGCATATCCTCCAATGTCTGTATAGTCCTCTCTAATTGTCTATCAGTCTGTAGGTGAAATGCAGTACTGAAGTTTAATTTTATTCCCAATGCATTTTGAAAACTCATCCAAAATCATGAAGTAAATTGTGGATCTCTATCAGACACAATAGATATTAGAATGCAATGTAATTTGACTATCTTATTCACATACAATTTTGCCAAACTCTCAAGTGTACGCCCCTATTGATAGGCATAAAATGTGCTAACTTGGTTAATATGTCAATAATCACCTATATAGCATCATTCTTCCTTAGAGTTCTCGGTTATCCATAAACAAAATATATCGTTATTTTCTCCTATTTCCATTATGGCACTAACAATGGATGTATTTTACTAGTTGGAGCCTGATGTTCTATTTTTATTTGCTGACATGTTAGGCATTTAGAAACATATTTTGCTATGTCTTTCTTCATTATTAGCCACCAATAATGAGGTCTTATACTGTGATACATCTTGGACATCCTTGGGTGCATTGCATATGGTGCATTATGTGTCTCTTCCATTATTTCCTAGCATAAGTTATCAATATTTGGAACACGTATGCTTGACTTTAACATCAGCGCATCATCTTACAAATGAAATTATGTGCTTTTTCCCTGCCTTACCATTTCAACTTTCTCATACAATTGAGGATCTCTACTTTGTGCTTCTTTGATTTTGTTTGTTAGTATAGGTCTAACCTGAAGGGTTGCAATCAATGACCTACTACTATCATGCATGTTCAACTCAACATTCATAGACCATAGTTGAATCAAATATGGAAGAGGGGGTGCTTGCAAGTGAGCTATACTACTACTGGACTTCCTACTTAATGCATTTACCACTACATTTGCCTTCCTTGGATGATATTCAATTGTGCAATCATAATCTTTTAATAGCTCTAGCCATTGTCTCTATCTCATGTTCAACTCTTTCTATGTTAGCAAATAACTTAAACTCTTATGGTTTATAAAGATCTGAAATGTCTCGCCATACAAATGATGCCTATAAATTTTCAATGCAAATACAACCACAGCCAATTCTAAATCATGCACTAGATACGACATTTCATATGGTCTCAACTGCTTGGACATATAAGCTATCACCTTACCATGTTGTATCACTACACATCCTAAACCTTGGTGTAAAGCATCACTGTATACTGTAAACCCGCATGTACCTGTAGGAATAGTTAACAGTACTGGTGCATAAGTTAACCTATGTTTTAGTTCTTCAAAATTGTTTTGACATTCTAGAATCCACTTGAATGACATATTCTTCCTTAGCAATTTAGTCAAGGCCGGCAATAAGTGAAAATCCATCAACAAATCTATAATAGTATTCGGCCAAACCTAGAAAACTACGTACTTTTGCAACATTCTTAGGAGCTTCCCAATTTACAATGACCTTTATTTTCTTTAGATCTACCTTTATGCTTGTGCCTAATACCATAAGCCTAAGGAATACTACATGGTCTAACCAGAATTCATATTTACTCAGTTTAGCATATAATTGTTTCTCCCTCAAAATTTGCAGTACAATTCTCAAATGTTATTCATGTCCTTTCTATTCTTTGAGTACACCAATATGTCATCAATAAATATTATGACAAACTTGTCTATATATGGTTGAAATATTGTATACATTAGTGCCATAAATGCAGCTGGAGCATTAGTCAAACCAAATGGTATGACTAAGAATTTATAGTGTCTATACCTGGTTCGAAAAGCAGTCCTTAGAACATCTACCTTTGCTACCCTTAGCTGATAATAATATGACTTAAAGTCAATTTTAGAAAACTCTTAGGCTCCCTGTAACTAATCAATCAAATCATTTATTCTAGCAATGGATATTAGTTCTTAGCTGTGACTTTATTCAGTTGTCTATAGTCAATGCATAATCTCATGGTACCATCTTTCTTTTTAACAAATAGCACTAGAGCTTTCCATAGTGACGCACTAGGTCTAATGTATCCTTTATCAAGTAGTTCCTGCAATTGGGTCTTCAGTTATTTCAACTCAACTGGGGCTATTCTCTAAGATGGTATTGATATTGATGATGTCCCTAGTACTAATTTAATAGAGAACTCTTCCTTTCTAGTAGTAGGTAATTCAGGTAAATAATATGGAAATACATTAGGAATTTCCTCACCACTGGTATATTTTCAAGCAGGCTATTGGTGGTTCTAGTGTCTATCACATGTGCCAAATAAGCCTCACATCCTCCCTTGGTCATTTTAAATGCCCTTATAACAGAGACTAAGCATGCAGGTACAAGTTTTCCTTCACCTACAAATACAGCTCTTGGCTTGAGACTCTAGAATTACTTTCTTAGTAAAACAATTCACTATTGCTTGATGTCTAGTTAGCTAGTTAATTTCTAGTATCACATCAAAGTCGTGTAATGGCAATAAGATTAGATTAGGTTGCGATTTGGCTTTATCAATGCTTATTAGGCAATCACCATATACATTGTTCACATCTACTATTGTTCCCAGTGGAGTACTCACATTTATGTCAATTTCCAAGGGTTCATGCTTTTGATGCAGTTTGGATGTCATATGTGATGAAATAAATGAATGGGTGGAACTTGTATCTATCAATGCATATGCTAGTACATCATAAATATAAATATTACTAGTGACAACTTCTGTAGCATCAATCATCTCCTGCCTAGTCATGGAAAAGACTCTAGCCTGTGTGGAAGGTCTGAAACTCTAACACCTTAGATTGTGTTATACCTCTGCCTATTGCACTATTCTTGCCTTTACCCTGTATTCCATTAGTACTACCCACTCTGGGTGCTTCAACTGTGGTCTCTAATATCCACCTCTGCTAGTCTGAGCTAATTTGGCTTTTTGTAGACAATCACTATACATATGATCTAATGACCCATAAAATTGTGAGCATTCTACATTCACCTGTATATTGTCTCCTATAGTGAATGCAAGTAGGCCTCTGCTCCATATATTGACTCTGTCCTCTACCATAATAAAATGAAGTCATACCATGACCTCTGGAGCATGAATATGCAGCCCTGTTACCAAAATGTGATGGCATGAATCTACCCCTCTTTCCATGTCTTCTACTAGATTCTATAGGAAATTCTTTTGTTACCTTTTTAGATCATTATTCAGCAGCTTCCTTTATTAACCTTTCTGTCCTTATTCTTACAGCTCTAAGTCTAATATAGCTATCAAGATTAGTGGTTGTAATTTTGTTTATGATCTCATATATGAGGCCTTCTTGTCTCTGTCAGTAAAGACTATAAAATGGGCACAACAGGAAAGCTTATTAAATTGTACCATATACTCTGCTACAGTCATGTTCCCCTGCTTTAAATTCAAGAATTCTCTTCTCATCCTTGTACATGTCTGGCATATAATTATTCTGAAATTCCCTGAGAAAGTCGTCCCAAGTCAGAATATGCATTACTGCTAGTAACTGTCTTCTACCAGTCACAGGCATTACCTTGGAGCAAAGACACTGCATAATCAAATTCTTCATCAAGAGTACATCTCATCATATTCAATACTCACTGCATTCTCTTGAGCCAAATCTTGGCTTCTGTTGGGTTAGTGGTGCCATAAAAATTAATTGAACCCTATTTCGTTAGCTTGTCATAATGTCTTTCTCTATGCTTTTCTAGCCTTTGTATTTCCTACTCTAGATTCTCATAGGGTATCTTAGCATATGATGACTGATATGTATATACTGGAGCCCTAGCTTCTAGTGCAGGCTGATCTCTATATGGATAATTAGATGCTTCATGTGAATGCAACTCGGCCTGCCTCTCTCTCCCTAGTGAACTATGTCCTATAATAGTCTATAACATATGGAATTAAGTCACTTGACAATGTTCAACACATATGATGCACTTTTTTTAATGTTCTTATGCATATACATGTTCCTATGAAACATATCCCTGCTTTGATATCAAAACAAAATGTTACACTTTATATCTTCATATCACATATACTTATATCATGTTATCATATATTACACAGGAACAAGACAAGATCTTATTCAGATTATGAGTAATATTTTTTCCATCATCATATCATATTGCATTATTAAACACTTCATCAAATCAGCATGGAGGTTTTAACCATAAACATAAATATACTACATATGTTAATAAGAAAAACATTGTATCTAAGTATTTCACATATTATTACAAACTCATTATATTTATATATATGCAAACATACAATCCAAAACATAGATGACATGTCCTTATGCTCATGTGAAATGTAAGGAGAGAGAGTGGTGAGGCTCATCGGGTGACCTCTGATCCATAGCTTCTATATGCACCTCGAAAATGAGCTAACTACTCTTCTCTACCTGAAAAATTATGCAATTTGGTGAGTTGTGACTCACTGAGAATAACCATTAAAAACTTCCTAAAGTACCAATCAACTCATATTAATAAATGACAATTATACATAATATTACAATGTATATCTCATTTCATTTAATAATATTATAAAGATATGCAAAAGTCAATCATATGACAATTGCTCTCTTACGTATGCTTTGTTCATTTTTATTTTGTTGTTACCAAACTAAACAGATATTGTACTGAGTTTTCATGTAAACATTTGTCATGTGAGCATTTCCATTTGCAAGCTGGCTTGATTATTTGTACATTTGATAGGTCATAGGCCTTTTCTTTTGCTTTTCTTTTGCATTTGAACATTTGACAGAGCCATAGGCCTCTTTTTTTGCTTTATAATGTCATTTAGCTAGTTACAACACCTTTTAAGTCCATATGCATTTGTAACAATCATTGTTCAACCATTGCATTTACATCAACCTTTACACATTTTAGTCATCATTCACCTTGTATAAAGAAAATGAATACATGTAATGCAAATACACATGTTAATCATTCAACATAGTCTCATATCAAAGCCATATCATAGCAATTATATATTCATATAACAAGTCAAATCACAGTGCACGTAACATGCATCATTCATGTGTACTAGAGAAATCGTTTGATAACTAAACTCACTTTGTGTTTGATATCTAACTTTTAACTTATTTTTTGTCTCTTCCTTGTGAGTTACCAACTAGTTGTGAGCCTATTTGAAAGTATGATTGATCAATTGATCACTAAATAAATGTAATATAACTAAAACAAATTGATATTCAAATTTTAGACAACTAACTAGGGTTGTCCTATATGGCAGTTTGACTTTTAGGGATTGACTAGCTTATAACTTTTTCTATACTTTTCCAATTTGTATGATTCTTATTTCTAATTAAAGATAATATATAATTTTATAATATATTACAATTTTAGAGTATTTGGAGCATTGTAAAATTTTTTGGTGAGATTCTAAATGTGTTTTGTTTTCTACCCTTAAGCTATGTAAAGACATCAAATTTGGTCCTTCATATCTTACAACATATAAGTCATATTATTATGTAACTTTGTAGGCATTTGGATAGCCAAAAATGGAACATTTTTTTATTTTACAATTGTTATCAATTTTGACTTTAAGGTCCTCAAACTATAAGGAATATATCACTAGTCTAGAAAAGGGTTGACATCCGTACTAGTCTTGCTTTTTAAAGTCATAACTTACAAAATACGTAACATAATAAGATACTATTTCACTAGAATTTAGCTAAGACATAACCCTAAAACTTTCATGTTTTGAATATTTACAAGTTCGGTCTATAATATGGTGTTTAGGATTGTTGTTGTGGGTCTTAAAAGCATATTTTGAATTTTTTTTATTTAATTGACTGATTTTTTTAATTTTTTATAAGCTATTTTTTCCAAACCTGGTTTTGGAAAAAGTATCTATTTACCTATTTTTACCAAAAGCAGTTTTGAAAACTCCAAAAAAATTAAAAATACAAATTTTTTTTCGAAAAGTGATTTTATGAAACTCAATTCCAAAAGGGCTCTAAGGAGCTCAAAATAGGTAACAAAGTTGCTGGACCTGCACATGGTACTAAGTAGGTAGCTCAAACTAAGGAATAGATATGATTCCCTTTAACCATAACATCCATAATGAATCTGAGCATGAAAGTTGGTATACACTAGACAACACATAAAGCTACAACTTTTATCTTTTGAGCTACCTCAAATATGGCCTCTATGATATTCAAAATCAACCAAAATCGTAGGCTATCTTGCTAGGGTTCAACTCAGGACCAGTTTCATTCCAATGATGGTTTCTCTAAAATCACTCCAAATCTTATTACACACTTTTGAAATCTTATAAACAAGACATATGACTACAAGTTTCATGTTTGGAGCTTTTTCAAATTCGGTCTCTAAAATTACGAAAATGAAGCCCAAATATTCTTGTCTGAAAATAGAATCAAGGAAGCTTACTAAGTTACTTGTAGATAATAAACTTCAAGTTAACAATTCTCAATTCAAAATTAGCAACATAAGAAAGGATGGCCAACTTATCAATAATTAGGTTGAGGCTATTGCTGGAGATTTTGAGGGGAAAAGGAGATGAAGAGAAGAAGGACAAAATGGAACAGTGATAGGGGATTTGAGAACAAGAAAACTATTTAAGCCAAAGACAACTGGCCTTCTTTTGTTTATCCCGACTATTACTATTACTATTATTTCTACATATTTGCATGTATCTAGTTAATACCAAACGTACAATCTAATCAAGTAGTATAACTTAATTAAAATAACTATGTCCAATTTTATTTATTTCAGTTTTGTCATTTTAGTCCTAATACCTTGTTATCTTTATTTAAATTATAACTAGATACGTGCAACTTAATACTATTGCAATAAACCGATATGTAGTAAGTGTATCTCATGAACATGTTCAAGCCAAAGTCTATATGTATATATGTGTTTCATGTGAATGCCATACATAAAATAAACATATCAAATGAAATGCATATGGAGAAGGTCGAGGATGTTACATAAGCAAAAGTAAAAGACGCAAAGAAATCACAAGGCTAGGATTAAAGACTAGGCTTCATCATCCTCACCCATCTCTTCTTCCGCATGCTCCCCCTCATTTGATGTTTCCTCTTCAAAAGTAATGGGGCACACATGTATACCTATATAGCCTTGCTTCCCTTGGTTGTCCATATGGAGGTGCCTTATCAAGTCAGAAGTCCTCATTTGCAAGGAGTAGAGATCTTGCAAGGAAATAGGATAAGGACCATGTTTATGACTTGGGGCTCCTTAAGTTTGCTTCTTCTTTTTTTTTGTCCACTTAAGGCTCCTTCACCAAGGGAGAGCCTTGCTCTTTTCTTGGACAACTTTTGAGCGGCAATTTGGGCTCCATGTACCCCATAAGCATACACAAACTTATTAACTCCCTTGTTTGGCTAGAAAAAGGCCTTGCAATTGGAGAGATATTGGGTACAAGAGGGTTGTCAAATTTGGAGTGAGAAGAAGTAAGAAGAGAGGTGTGCTCCAGTGTCATTAGCCTAAGGTATTTGGCAATTTGGATGATTTAGACAATAGAGAGAGATGGATCCTTTGGTGTTGTTGATAGCATATTGGAATTTTTCAAGGAGAAAAAGGGTGGTCTTGTGATGGATCATGGCACCTTTTCATTACTTTCAGTTCTAGAACAAATGGTGAAAGTAATAATTCGATGGAGAAGGAAGTGAGGAGGGGATTGATGTGTTTGGAATTTGAAAATTTATCAAGATGGTTTTCCAAAGAAATCTCTTTCCAAAATTCATAATAGGAGAGGTGCATTTCATCATCATTCAACATACCTATCGTTTTGAATTTAAAGATGACAGTAAACTCATTCTTTGTCATCTCTTGTTGTTCATCAAACATTCAGAACTGAACTCCATAATAGCCCAACCAAAATGGTGTTTGACATTATCGATCACCTTAAGAGTGCAAAGGAACTCAATGGTAAATTGGTCGTGACCATCTTCCATGAGGACAAAGGACATCCAACCTATTCCTTCAAGAACCTCAATGATTTCATCCCTCAAGTGTAGTTTGGCCATGTCATCCAACTCTAAAATCTTATTAGACACAATCTTTCTCTTTTATGATATGGTTGTAGCGAATTTTTTCATCTTCGAAAAAAGCTTCAAATATTTCATCATAGGAATTGAAGTGAGCAGGAGAAGCAGTAACAACTTTGCCCTTGGAGGCACGAGTCTTAAAGGTGGTAGCTTTGGTGCCATTAAAGATGATGGAAGAAGATGCAAATTGAGGGAAAAGAGTTTAAGAGAGATAAAACATAAGAGAGAGAGAGAGAGAGAGCTTGAAATGCAAAGTGAATGAAATGGAGAGAGATAGAGGGTTTAAATAGGCTAAAAAGACAGGTTATAGCCATTTGGGGTGTTTATGAGGAGTTATGTCAGTGGACAATTTGAAAAAGCTGTCAGTGGACTCATCCCAATTGGGAAGCAGGGATGCCCGACTGTGACATATGTAACGGTAAAAAATTTTGAATTTTTGAACTGTTTCCTGAGCGGCATTAGTGGCATTCCCAGCAAGACACTATGAAAAGATACAACTTTTAAGAAAAAAATTCAAATATCAAGAGCAGGATAGGGGATTCCTGAGTGCGAAGCTTGAAAATTGCCAACGGTTATGAAACCAATAACTCTCACAAGTGGGAAGAAAGGATTCCAGAGTATGATGCCGGTCCCGAGTGGGAATAGGCTTCCTGAGCAAGTAACAAAGGTAGAAAAGAATACAAAGAGACAAATGAAATCTAGACTTAATCATCATATTATGGCATATCATAAATGATCAACATGAATGTTGACCATTTGAACCTTAAAGTTCATCATTTTAAGCTCTAAGAATACAAATATTCAAAAATTTTGGACAAAGATACATATATAGGCAAGTAAGGTCATGGCATTCATATCAAGCATGTAAGAGCATGTAATTCACATCATAATGCACAGACATATGAGGTGATGCAAATGAAAGATTTAAAATTTTTTTTAAATCAATATACTCCCATCAAGCACACCAAGCTCCCTTTTTATAAAACAAAACATTTCATCATTGAGAGACTTGATTCTCCAATTGGTTGTTGGTGTCAATAAATTATAACAAAATATCACCATTTTGGATAAGATCTCTTGAAAAAATGATGACTTATGTCAACATGCTTACTCATATAATGTGGAACGAGATTTTTTGAAAGATTTAATGCACTAGTATTGTCACATTTGACGGAAATATGATCAATCACTTAGTCATAGTCCTTGACTTGTTGTCTCATCCAAAGAACTTGGGTGCAACAACAACCTTTCTGCACATACTCCATTTTGGCGGTGGACAAGGCAACCGAAACTTGTTTGTTATTAAACTAAGAAACCAAACATTCGCCAATAAAGTGACAAGTTCTGGATGTGCTTTTTCCATATAGGAGACTACCTATATAATCGGGATTTGAAAAACCAATGATATGGAATGATAAGTTCTTTGGATAACATAAACCTAAATGCATAGTGCCATAAAGATATTTTAAAATACGATTCATCGTATGCAAATGAGATTCCTTAGGACATGATTAAAATATAGCATACAAGTATACACTATATATGATATCGGGTTTAGAGGCAGTTAAATAGAGAAGAAAATTGATTATACCCATATTTGGCTTTTCATCAATACCTTTACCCTTCTCATCCTTGTCCAATTTTATTGATATGCTCATTGGGGTCTTAGCATTCTTACATCCATCCATTCCAAACTTCTTGTTTAGCTCATTTGTGTATTTATATTGGTTGATGAAGATGTCTTCCTTGCTTTGCTTGATTTGAAGACCAATGAAGAATTTGAGCTCTCCTATCATGCTCATCTCAAATGCCCTAGTCATACATTTAGCAAACTCTTGATAAAGATTTTCATTAGTAGACCCAAAAAGTATATCATCAACATAAATTTGAACAATGTGAGTGTCATGCTTATGTTTTTTGATAAAAAGAGTTTTAACAACATGCCTTTTGGAAAAACCCATTGTCTAAAAGAAATGCACTAAGCCTTTCATACTAAGCTCTAAGAGCCTACTTCAATCCATATAAGGCCTTAGTGAGCTTAAAGACATGGTTTGGAAATGAATGTTCTTCAAAACCGGGAGGTTGTCCAACATAAACTTCCTTCGAAATAAAACCATTCACTTTTAACATCCATTTGAAAAAGTTTAAAATTCATGTGTCATGCATATGCTACTAAAATACGAATTGCTTCTAATCTTTCTACAAGAGCAAAGGTTTGATCAAAGTCAATGCCTTCCTTTTGCTTGTACCTTTGGTAACTAACCTAGCTTTGTTCCTAGTGGTGTTACCTTCCTCATCTAACTTAATCCTATAGACCCACTTACTACCAATAATTGGATAGTCCTTGGGTCTTAAAACCAAGGTCTAAACCTTATTTCTCTCAAATTGGTTGAGTCCCTCTTACATAACAATCACCCAACTCTTATCACCCAAAGCCTCAATAATAGACTTTGGATTTAGTACTTACACCTTTTGTACGATCACTAATTATCTGCTTCTTTGGATTGTTTTTTACAAACTTTCACTTCCTTAGTAGCTCATTAGTTCCTTGCTATTGGACTTGAGGTTGAGCTTCCTCTTAATGTCGCTTCTCTTATTCCTCATTATATTTATCCTTCTTTGATGTTTCTCCATTTTCCTCTTGATCAAGGTTGAGGTTCTCCAAGGTACCTATAAGATCATCCAAAGCACTACATTTCCTAAGATCAAGTCCACAAGTTTCATCAAAATTAACATGCATAAACTCTTCTGTAACTAAGTTTCTTTTATAAGCTTTTTTAGAGGTGGAATAGTCAAGAAAAATGCCCTTATCCAATTTTGAGGCAAATTTTCCAAGATTGTCTTTGGTGTTCAATATAAAACACTTGCAACCAAATACTCTAAGGTATGAAATATTGGGTTTTCTTCCATTCCATAGCTCATAAGAAGTTTAATGTAAAATAGGTTTTTTGAAAATAGTTTGAAATATAACAAGCAACTAGTGGCTTCTGCTCAAAAGTAAGTTAGTAAACCATACTCAAAGCATTGTTCTAGACATTTCTACCAATGTTCGATTTTTTCTTTCAACTACCCCATTTCTTTTAGCAGTTCTAAGAATAGAAAAATCATGTGAAATACCATTTTCCAAACAAAAGTTTTCAAAAAGCTCTTTTTCAAACTCTTTGCTATGATCACTTCTAATTTTAGAAACCAAATATCCCTTTTTATTTTAGACTCTCTTGGCAAAGTGTTTGAAATTTTCAAATGCATCACTTTTATGAGTTAAGAAAATTACCCAAGTAAACCTAGGGTAAGTCATCAATAATGATAAATACATAGTGTTTACTTCCCAAACTAGCAACTCTATAAGGACCACACAAATTAAGATGTAAGATTTATAAAGGTCTAGAAGTACTTAGAATGCTTTTGAGCTTAAAAGATTATTTGTGTTGCTTCTCCTTATGACATGGCTCACAAGTCTTATCTTTCATGCATTTGACCTTTAGGAGGCCATTTACTAACTCATCATTGCTAAAGCTTTGAATCAAATCCATGCTTGCATGTCTAAGCCTTCTATGCCATAGCCAAGATTCTTTACTAATAGACACAAGACAACTAAAGGAAATATTAGTCAACTTATATAAATCAATTGTATAAGTATTGTCATCTCTTTCTCCTTTGAATATCTCTTGACCATTCAAAGAGGTCACAAGATATCTATTAGAGCTAAAGATGACTTGGTTTCCCTTATTACATAATTGACTCATATTCAAAAGATTATGCTTCAAACCATCAAGCATGACATCATCTATAATTGAAATGTCATCAAGTCTTATAGAACCAAAGTCAATTGCCTTACCCTTAGCATTATTTCCAACGATAACCTTACATCTATCTACACGTTTGATGATTGTGAATAGGCTTATATTTCTACTCATATGCCTTGAACATCCACTATCCAATAGCCACACATTTTCCTTGCTTGTGGATTTAAGGCATACCTATAAAAAAATAATTCAAGTTTGGTTTTTAGGTACCAAAATGTACTTGGGTCCTTAGGGGTTAATTCTAGAAGAATACCAATGGGATTTTCTCATCAAATAATGAATGCTGATGTGCCCAAACTCTATGCAATAATAATATTGCTTAGTCTTGAAAGATTTTTGCCATTTAACTTGGGGTTTGTTTAGGCCTCACAACCTTCTTGTTTGAGGCAAAAGAAGAAGTGCAATAACATATATAATCATGTACAGTGATTGGCCTTTTAAGGTTTCCCTTTTGAGCCAAGTGAGCCTTTGATACTTTTTTTTTTAGTAGGGCTTTAGTGTATGATTTGTTCTTTGCCTTGTAAGCAACTACCTCAAGAGAAAAGGTTTGTGGTATAAAAGCTTTCACAAATATAGTGCTATGTGTAGATGATAAAGATAATACTCAATTAAAGCCTAAGCCATGTCTCACTAAGAGAGGTCTTTATGATACAATAAGGGTGTCCAAATTCTCATTTCATTTGTGAAATTTAAAAATAGAGTCTCAATTCCTTAACCTCTCTTTTCAAAGCATTGTTTTCTTTGAGTAAAGAATTGGTTAAGCATCTAGAAGAAATTTCATCCAATAACTTCTTAGGAGAAGCATTGGAAGCTTTTAGCTTTTCCATAACTTTTTGAAGGTTGGATATATTATCCTTAAGTTGAGAGATATTTCTTTTCTGAAAATTCATTTTCTTTATATATGTCTCCACTTCTAAGTTAATGACTTCAATGAGATCACTATCAATATCATACTCATCACAAGAATGTAAATCATAAGAGTAAGAGCTAGAAATTACCTTATTAGAGTTGTCCATATAGCCATGAAGCAAAAGTTTACTACATCTTTTTAGCTCCCCTCATTATCACTTGATGTATGATCATCCTATATAGCTTTTTAGCCTTTGTCTCCACCATCCTTATGAGGCTTATCCTTGTACTTCTTAAGCATTTAGATTTGATATATCATTTCTTCCCACATTTCACTTCATCTCTTCCCTGTTCTTATTAAAGTTGGATGAGGAGCCTTTGAACTTTAAGACTCTTTTCTTGTAATTCTTGATAGTCCCATGCTTGTTGACTATCATCTTCTTCATCTTCTTAGATAACATGGTTATGTCCTTATCGTCTTCTCTACTTACCTCATCATTACTAATAAGGTCCAAGTCATGAGCCTTCGATGAGGTGGTGCTTGCCTTAAGTGCAAAAGGCTTTTTCTTCTCCCTTTCCACTTCAAGCTCTTTGTCCCTAGCAAGAACCATCTCATTAGTTAGAAGCTTTCCAATAAGCACATCGGTGGGAATAGTACTCAAGTCCCCATTGGCTTCTTCAATACCTACTAGCATTGAATCATAATCTCTCATAGCAAGACTCCTCAAGATCTTATTGTTGACATCTTCAAGGCTTATATGTCCTTCATACTTCTTCATACCATTGATAATGGTAAGGAGGCAGTTGATCATGTCAGCGATGGACTTGTTAGGCTTTAATTTGAAGAGCTCATACTTGTTCATAAGGAGTTAAATCTTCCTTGAATGGACTTGCTAAGTGCCTTCATGGTAGTTATCAAATTCTTTCACATACCATAAGCAATTAGACTATTTTGAACTCTCCCACACTCTTTAAAAGAAAGAGAGCTTGCAATAATGGTGATGGCTTTCTTGTTTGCCCTCTTGTGTGTCTTAAGCCACTTATCTTTAAGAAGAATGACATCTTTATTTGGTATTTTTCTTTATTAGGGCTATCCACTCCTTGTAAACACTATCCCATTTGTCAATTCCCTTACTATTAAAGTAGCCTTCCATTTTAAACTTCCATAAAGTATAGCTTGATCCATCAAAAAATGGTTTGATGCTTTGGAATCCTTCATTGGCCATTTGATGATCTTTGCTATAGCTTATTAAGCTTGAATGGTAGACTTTGCTCTGATACCAATTGTTGCCCAAACAATCACCAAGAAGAAAGGGGGATGAATTGGTGTGGAATTAAAAATTTTGGTAAAGAGAGAATAATAAGGAATTTAAGAGAATAAGGGAAAGAGATTGGCACATGAATTTTATAAAGGTTTGAGTGTAACGAACTCTACTCCTCTCTCCAATCACAATTGGGTATTCACTTATTTAATACCTTGGATTACACTTGAGAGTTTTGCTAGTTAAATCACAACAAAGTGTTTTTCCAATGGCTCACACTTTCTGCCTGCAAGCTCTCATAATATTTGACAAGGACTTCCCAACTGCCAGCAGGGCACAAAAAAACCATCTGGAGGGTTCTCACTGATCATGGCATAAACCATGCCTAGATACCCGAAAACCGGTTTTCCCGAAAAAGTCGAAACGATATGACTTATGATACCGGATCCCGGCAGAATGAGAATATAAACTTTAGGGTGCTTCTCTCTTCTACTAATATAAGCGGATGAATAGAAGAAAGGTGGACTATATCATCAACTTAATCCAAATTTTTCTTGTATTTTAATGGTCAACATAATAACCAATTTCTTGTATTTTGGCTCACACGAACAACCCAAGTGTTTATGGCTAACACTTGAACCCTTACAAAAATTAATGATTGAAAGGTGAGAAAATAAATTGCAAAATTTTTGGCATTTAGAAAGTAGTTGGTTATCATAAATGGCATTTTGGCAAGGTATTTATACTAATTACCCACCAATTATCCATTACAAATTGGTGTAATAACGCTTCCTAATATCCTATTACAATTGCATTTATGCTATCTGAAAGGGCAGTATCCCAATCGTAACAAAGGGTGTCCTAGTCGAGACTATACACGTGGCGTTTAGGGGTTTCTTGATAGCTCTAATGACTAGTTCATAGTCAAATTTTCCGATCGGGAGTAAACTGTCCCAGACGAGACAATCTCTTGGAAAGTTTGACATTTAGCTTTGACTTCTTGGAATCGAGCGCTTCCCCATCGAGGACATCCTTCTTGTTCAGGATAGTTGTTTGGTCAAAGCAGTTGTTTTGACTTCTGGTGATGATGTGACACTTTCTGGTTGAGGCGCCTTCCAATGGTCACATCTTTTCAAATATCCCGGTCGGGAAGCCTCATATCCCGAATATGACACATCATTGTCTTGAGCAGTATTTGCTACTGGATCTCATGTGGCTTTCATCCCGGACATGAATCTTATTTCTCGAGTAGGAACTTGCTGTCTCGGGCTGTACTTACATGACTTCAACCTTTGAGTGAATTGTACTCACAGCAAATCAAGTCCAATTGACTTGAAACTTTAAGCACTATCAAAACAATATTAGATAAAGATATTAGTAATATTTAATTTGATTGATCAAATCAAAATAGGAATCAATTACCTTAAAGTCAATACAATTAAATGGAGTGGTGAAAGTAAACATACAGGATGAGTTTTTTTTCTAAAAAAAAATGTTATTTCTTAATTTTGTCAACTAGTGTTGCACATATATGAAGTCTGAGGATTTTTACTGTTTTCTTTAAATTAGACTTAGACTCTAGGAACAAATGGACTTATCAATGTGTTGATATGTTAAAGCTTTTGAATAGCAGCCGATTTGGATGGTCCAACTCATAAACGGTGTGTACAATCCTCTATCTTAAACAAAATTACATATTTTTAACTTATGTTTTTAGGTTGTTCTGCCACCACTTGCTATAACTTATCTATATTTGCATGTAATAGAGTTGAATTATTATCATATTAATAGATTTCATTTTTAGTTGTTTATATTACCTGTATTGATTGCAATGTTTAATTTAATATGGTCTTAGTTCTTAATTCGTCTGGTTGTTTCTGTGTCTAAACTCGAGTAATTAATTTTAGCCGTTCAAATTTGCATTGTGGTATGTGTGTATTAATCATGTGATATATGTTCAATGTTAATTTGCTTGAAGATTAAGCCAGATTTACATTGAATTTAAAAAATATATAGTTTTAGTTTTAAGCTATTTATCTCTATTTTTAGGAACTTTTAGAGGCGACTATAGTTATAGGAAATTACTGCTTTTGTATTTAAAGTGTAATACTTAGTTTTTTAAGCTATTTATCTATGCTTTTAAAGGCTTTTAGGGATTGCTCTAGTTATATGAAATTATAGCTTTTGTACGTAGAGTGCAATATTTAGTTCAAGTAGTTCCAATTATTGCACTTCTGTCTCGTTTTTCTACTTGCTTAGTTCATTTGAGCATCTATAAATAGTAGCCCATGTAAACATATTTATTCATTCCCTCTCTTCACTTCTCTGTATTTTCCACTTGCTTCCAAAAAGGTAGGCATACTTTTTGTTTTAGCATCCACCCAAAATATACAAACCTATTTTTCCACTTACTGTCATGTAGCAAATTTAAACTTATATGAATATGTCATCTCATATAAATATGGTTTTAAATTTATCAGCTATTAGTTATTTGTTTTTTCCTTTTGATAATGTTGGCAATATTTCTATTTTCAAATTAAATCTAGCAGTGAAATATTCCCAAAAAAAAATATAGGTTTTTTTTTTACTGTGTTTGAATCTTTATTAGGATATCTACCTAAAAAGCATAACATAACAGGAATGTTTTTTTTTTATCATTAATTATTTGAATTTTCTATGCAAAAATCAGATATAGTTTTTCCCTTTCTTTCTTTTTCTTTTATTTTTTTCCTTTAAAGATCTACATTAGAAAAAAACATCATTTTTTTAATAGGTTAGAGTAGTCTTCATCTAATAAAAGCTTCATCTAATAAAGAGAAAGTTGATTGATCATATATTTACTATTAAAGGTAATAAAAAAAATGTACTTATATATATATATATATAGTTGATCTAAGGGTAATTGATCTCTATTTTGATTTTGACAATCAAATTAATTGTCACTAATATGTTTATTTAAGTGTTATTTTACAGCATACAAAGTTTCAAGTCAATAGCCAATGTTTGCTTAGTGAAACATTTGAATAAACATAATGGCATGTAATGCACGCTTGCAAGAGGCAAATTGCCCTAGTGAAAGGAAAAGCGCAATCACACTTTGGTGATCCAACTTGCAATAAATACCTATCTGATTGCTCAAGAAAAAGCGAGCTCACGCATAGTCAAGACCATTAGAAAGCATCTCAACAAGAAGTTGCCACATGTCCTCAAGACCTCTAATGGCTATATAAATTTTCAAAGTTCCCGACGGGAAAAGATTTGTCGCTCAGGACAAAAGTCCCTTGAGATCTAGTAGCAAATCATGATCCGGAAATAACATTGTCCCAGATGGAAAGAAGAAAAGAGTAATCGGGAAATCTTTATCATGCTCACAAAAGCGGACTAGACTGGCCATTGAAGAGCCGTTATAGAGCCATTGCATAAAAGGACAAATCAGAGGTTGCCATGTATAAAGCTCTAATGGATAAATGAAAACTCGAATCTATGATTGGGAAAGTGCACTTGCGATTTCACTCTATCAGACTTTAATAAATGAATCATTTTTAAAATATTAGATAGAGTAATGACATCTATTTATAATAGCTAATTGGAAGGCAAACATTAAAAATAGACCTCCAAAAGGCCTTAGAACAAAAGAACAATATTTCTAAGTGTGTCAAACTATTGCAAATTTATTTCCTAACTCTTTTTGTAAGAAGGTTGAAGTGTTAACCTTAAATACTTGGGAATAGGTTGTAAGAGTGAACAGTGAGTAAACTCTTAGTTAGGTTGTGTGTGAGCCTGTCCAAAACAAAAATGAATCGGTTGTTGCATGAGCCATTAAAACACAAGGAATTTTGGTTCAGTGTGAGCCTTGGTTAGTTATGAGTGAAGAAAACTCTCTAGTTATGAGTGAACTAGGAAAACTCTCTTGTATCTCTTGTTTAGATAGTAGAATTCTCAATTGCGGTTAAGGAGAGGACTATGATTTATTAACTTCCAAAGCTCTATAAATTCTAGTATCTATCTTCTCTTACTCCTTTACACTTTATCTTTTATTTCCATATTGCTCAAATACTCAAAGAAATCCATTAAGCCTAAAATTTTTATTTACCACCTATTCATCCCCCCTTCTTAGAGCACCATCTTTCCAACAATTAGTATCAGAGCTTTAGTCTCTCTATTCAAAGCTTGAGTGCAAGAGAAAAGATTAAGATGGTAAGGGTGAAGTTAGCAATCACTTCTATATTTTTTATGGTGCTAACTTTGCTTTGTGGAAGTTTCAAATGGAACTTCATACTGATAATGAATTCATTAATCTATGGAATACTATCTACAAAGAATGGAAGCCACCAAGCAAGAAGGTAGATGGCTAAGAGTAAATTATTCCTCATGATGATTAGTTCAAAGAACAAAGGAAGGCCAATGGAAGAAATAAAAGATCGCTGATAATTCTCTTTGCCACCATTCCATAAGAAGAAGGCTTAAGAGTCATAATTATTAAAGTGCTCATGGCATTTGGAGAACCTTGGAGAACTTTTATAAAGGAACTAAACAAGTCAAATTCAAGAAGATCTAATTGCTTGTGACTGAATATGAGCTCTTCAAGATAAAATCTTTTGAGTCCATCACCGATATAACCAACTTGCTCCTTGCTATCATCAACAACTTAAGAAAAGTTGGGGAGCACTTTGAGCTTGAAAACATCAACAATAAAATTTTGAGAAGTCTTCCCATCAAGGAGAACGAGTCAAGAGTCATTGCAATTGAGGAGGCCAATGAGGATTTAAGCACAATGTCTACCGATGTGCTTATGGGTAAGCACCTTACTTATGAGATGGCATTAGTAAGAGATAGGGAGATGGAGCTAGAAAAGAAGAAGGCTACTGTTTTCAAAGCTTCAACTTCAAAATATATGAAGATGAAAACTCTAGCCAAGAGGAAAGGAGTGAAGAAGATAGTGATGGAGAGATTGCCAACCTAAAAAAATGAAGCTTAAAGAAAAGAAGAGGTATGATAACTCAAATCAATCCTCGAAATACTCTAGCTAGAAGAGGAGATCATTCATGAAGCAAATAAGGCATAAGCCCTCAAGAAAAGATAGCTCTTCAAGTGAAGGAGAATTTGCAGCCTCTTACTTCATGACTCTACAAGAGGACTCCGATGAGGTATGTTCTACATCTTAACCTTATAATGATTTGCTTGATGTTAATGATGAGGACCTAATTGAGGTCATAAGCCTTAAAATTGAGAAACTTAAAAAGAAAACTATTTTTCACAAAAATAAGTATTCAAATTTAAAAAATGATTTTGATGAGTTGCAAAAATTGTTTTGAAACTTAAAACTTCTAATAAGTCTCTTAGGAGATCATTAAATGATATTTCATCAAAATTGTCAACCTTTTCCTTGCTTGAAGAAAATAATACTTCAAAAAATGAGGTTGAATAGTTTAGAAACTCAATTTAAAAATTTCACAAGGGAAAGGAGAATTTGGATATACTTATTATTTCTAAAAGACCTCCTTTAGTGGTTTAGGTTTTAATAGAGCTTCAACATCATCATCTTCACCTAGCTCAATATTTGTTAAGGCTAGTGCATCACAAACTTCATCCATTGAGGTAATTGGCTCTAAAGCTAAAGGCAAGACAAAAAAAAAACCCTACTTAAAAAAAGAGTAGTAAATGTTCACATGGCTAGAAGGAAAACCTCAAAAGACCAATATGCCTTCTTGTATAAGAGGCATGCACCTAAGGTGTCACACACCACACAACATTGTCCTTGTTCACATTCTTATTCCTTTCATATAATTACCCCATGCAAAGTGGCAAGAAACTCTTAAATCCAAGCAATGCCACTATTGCATGAGATTTGGGCACATAAACAAATATTGTTTTGTTAGGAAGGCTCATAGAAACCTTCTAAAATAGACCCAAACTTAAATGGGTACCAAAAATTATTTGATTCTTTTATAGGATTGCCCACAAGTGATTAAAGGCACATGATCAACAAAATGCATTCTCTAAAATGATTAATCCCATTGAACTCAAACTTGGCATAAAGTAAATAGGAGTTACTTAAAGAAGAGATCACAAGAGAAGAATTCAATTATTATGAAAAAGTGCCTCAAGATCATGGAATGGTCTTCATATCGATAAGCATTACTAAACCTTATCTTTTATTCTTCAAGATGCATGTTTATCTTGCTTATTTTGATATATTTGATATGATTGGTTGATTATGTAAAAAGTTTGACCAATTGAGTTCTTAAATTATAGTTTGTGTTCTTGAAGACTTAATTGACCAAATACATTCTTTTTTATCATATTTAATGTATAGCATTTCATATCATTCATACATATTTGATTTGAGTCGTTTTTCAAAGTGTGCATGTAATTTGCAATCGTGATTATGGCCTTGCACTCACAAATTGCTCAATTTTTGTACAAAAGTTGTTTTGATCTTTTTCTACGATAGCAATTTTGGTTTCTTTGTTACGAAATTTAAAATGTTTTTTACTGTTTTAACTTTTCAGATTCGCGAGAGTGATTTTTTGTTTTACGCTCATAATTTTTCAAATTTTATAGTTGTTAGACGGTTAAGAAAAATTGCACTTGTGGAATTGAAGTCACGATTGTGAACTGCACAATTCCGTAAATTTTTTACTACTTTTTCTGTTGGCATTTGTTCACCTTGTTACTGTTGGATACACCTTTTCATGCCTACATAAAGTGTTTCTCTACCAATTTTATGCATATGCATACATCTTTAGCATTCAAACTCTCTCTCTCTCTCTAAAAATCTAATTTCAATCAAGTTTTGGTCATCTTCTTCATTCATTAATAGCCTCAAAAGTGTCCACCCAAGCATCAACCACTCAACTGCCCTTTAACATGGACCAAATTATTGCATCTTTTTCTTAAGAGGAGAGGGCACGATATGAAGTTTTGAAAAAGAAGGAGATTATACCCAATAAGTTACCAACCATATCCACTTTAAGGAAGTTGGGTTTGAATGTTGAATTTGAAAAAGCCACAGAGAAAGCAGGATAGAGAGATTTCATATTGCCTAGGATGCATGGGTATTGATGATCTCACTTTTGAGTTTCTATCTACCCTCTCCATTAACAAAGACTCTATAAGGAACTTGATTTTTATGGCATCAAGTTTAGGCTTTTTGGGCAAAGACTACAACTTACAAGAGGGAATTTTGTAAGAATCTTCAACTTCAAGACTCATCGTCTTCTCAACCCCTGAAGGTATGACATAAATATATAAGGAGTTTTTGCTAGAAATATCTATAGAATCCAACCTCAATAAATCCTCATGCTAAACACATAAAAAGTTTCTTAACTAGTATTTTCATCAGTTGGTCACCGACTCCATTCATGCAAGGGAAGCAGGTATAAAAAAGCGAGCAAAAAGGATTTGCTTTATGTGTATGCTTTAGTGCATGGAGTACTAGTGGAATCAACCATGAACTTTATTGATCAACAGTTCCACATTGCCACCACAAGTAGAGGTACCATTCTTGTCACTTCCCACATATCCAAAATAGCTAACCACTTTGATCTCATCACTCCCTTCAACTTGACAAATTATTTAGAGTATAAGGGATATGCTACAAATTTGATGGATATTCTATATCTCTTAAGTGTAAAGGCTAGAAGGAAGGTTGGTGATGATGCTTATGCTTTGGAAGAACATGGAGTTCAAGCATCATCTACTTCTCAAAGAAGAAACAGGGCAAGACTTGAAGACCAAACACCACAAGAGGAACCTATGGTCGCCCTTCACAAGCCCCACCTCCTTAATCTTAACAACTTCCTATGGAAAAGAAGCTTATTAGGATAATGAGGCATCTTCATATGGACATGAAAGCCTTTTAAGCACACTTAGGTATGGAAGTGTGCAATGAAGAATTTGCAAGTGAAGACCTTGATGATGAAGATGATGACATTTCTCCAACTTTTTTAGGCCATAATTCTATTTTTAAGCATTTATGTTACCATATCATGCATTCCACTTCATTTATGTTTTTAGCATGATTCCTATTTCGTGTGGTATTCTAATTTGATGTACTTAATATTTTCTTTATATAATATTAATCTTTTGTTATAATAGTTCTTTATCTTTTTTATATTCTCGCTTTTTCTCTTCTTTTATGACCTAAGAGCTTGATCTTATGCTTTATTGCCTTTAATTCTCTTTTATCTTGACAAAGGGAGAGAAATAAGAGAAACATAAGCATAATGGTCTGAAATTCAGACTTATAATTCAATATAAAAGTTTGCCTTTTTATATTATGTTTGACACCATGTATTTGAACATGATAACAATCTCGGATTAGCTTGAAACATGCCTTAAATGTTTTCCAATATATTAATTTCAGTTATGTATGCTCAATTTTGTTATTTTGCATAGTTTGATTGTCAAAATCAAAAGGGAGAGATTGTTGACCTAAGGGTAATTGATATCTATTTTGATCTTAACAATCAAATTAATTGTTACTAAAATGTTTATTTAAGTGTTATTTTACAGCATACAAAGTTTCAAGTCAATAGGCCAATATTTGCTTAGTGAAACATTTGAAGAAACAAAATGGTCTATAATGCGCGCTTGCAAGAGTCAAATCGGGCTGACGAAAGGAAAAGTGCAATCGCGCTTTGATGATCCAGTTCACGATAAAGACCTGGGGGAATTTCATGAGAGCAAAATTTATATCTTCAAGACCATTGGAAAGTGTTCAACCAGAAGTTGCCACGTGTTCCCAAGAACTCTAATGGCTATATGAACTTTCAAAGTTCTGATCGGGAAGGATTTTGCACTTGGGACAAAAGTCCCTTGAGATCCAATAGCAAACCACGATCAAAAAACAACATTGTCACGGATGGGAAGAAGAAAAGTGCGTTCAGAAAATATTTAACGCGCTCACGACAACTAACTAATCTAGTCATTGAAGAGCCATTATAGAGTCATTGCACAAAAGCACAAATCAGAGGCCGTCACGTGTAAGCACTATCATGATTTCACTCTGTCAAACCTTATTAAATAAATCATCTTTAGACTGTTAGATAGAGTGATATCACCTATTTGTAACGGTTAATTGGAAGACAAACATTATCAGTAGACCTCCAAAAGGCCTTAGAATATAAGAGCAATATTTCTAAATGTGTCAAACTATTACAAATTTATTTCCTAACTCTTTTTGTAAGAAGGTTGAAGTGTTAACTTTAAACACTTAGGAATAGGTTGTAAGAGTGAACCCAATGAGAAAACTCTTAGTTGGATTATGCATGAGCCTATTCAAAATACAAAAAAAATTGATTGTTGTGTGAGCTATTAAAACACAAGAAATTTGGATTCGATATAAGTCTTGGGAAAACACTTAGTTGTGAGTGAGTTAGGAAAACTTTCTAGTTATAAGTAAACTAGAAAAACTTTCTTGTATCTCTTATTGAGATGGTAGAACTTCAAATTACAGTTGGAGAAAAGACTAAGGTTTATCAACACTCGAACCTCTATAAATTTTTGTATCTATCTTTTCTTTCTCTTGCACCTTCACACTTTATCTCTCACTTAGAATTTTTATATTTTTTAATAATGTAGATTTGCAAATGAGGACTGCCGCATATTATCTTTATTATCAACTTTTTTAATATTTTCTAATGCAAAACAATATTTATGCATTATTAATAAATTTATTATAACATTCCATAAAATATTTATATATTCATAATAAACATTATTATAATTATTTGTTTGTTAGTTACTGATTTATTTATATTATTATGCATTGGTCTTTCTATCTAACTTTTAAAAATTCGACGCAATGCGAAAGTATCTCAATAGTAAGAAAACGAACCTAAGCTAAATAATTTCATAGAAATTCTACTAATATTTTAATTTCAATAGTTTCTTAGACATTTGCTCATTGATCAATATCATCAAGCTAACTTGTTAAATAAAATAACAAATTTTGGTAAATTAAATTTGATAATATATATGAATAATTATAAAGTGAGTGTTCAAAAAATTAATGCAAAATACTAAGTGTTATTATCATTTATCACAACATAAACATTTGTCCAACTTAAGAGGATTCTTAGGCAAATTATATTAGGGAATTTTACAAAAATGAAAAAAAAAAGTAAATATTTATAAAAATGTCGCCCCTCAAAATTTTTTTAAAAAATATCACATCCACAAAGGTTTTTTTAAAAAAATATTACATCCACAAAGGTTTTTTTCAAAAATACTACCTACACAGTTTTTTTCAAAAATACTACCTACACAGTTTTTTTTCAAAATTACCGAAAATCAAGGTTGACCGCAATATTAATGAAAATTGAAATTACAAAAATTTTATCAAAAACGTTTTTTCAAGTTATACCCAGGATTTACCAAATATTTACTAAAAAATTAATAAAATTTACTCAATATTTTCCAAGGTTTACTAAATAATTACCCAAATTTTGCCTAAAGTTTATCCAAAATTTACCAAAAATTTACTACAAATTAATGAAAATTAAATTTACAAAAGGTTTATCAAAAATTTATTCAATATTTACTTAAGTTATATCAAATGTTTATAAGAAAATTAATAAAAGTTAAAGTTACACAAAGTTTATCAAAAATTTACTTAAGGTTTACTCAAGTTATACCCAATGTTTACAAAAAAATTAATGAAAGTTGAAGTTACATAAGGTTTACTCAAAATCTACCAATATTTATTGAAAATTAACCAAGGTTTACCCAAAGTTTATCCGAGATTTATCCAAGGTTTACCCGAAATTTATCTAAGGTTTACCAAAAAATTAATGAAAATTAAAATTACAAAATATTTATCCAAAACTTATCTCAATATTTACTCGAGATTTACTTAATATTTACCACAAAATTAGTGAAATTTGAAATTACATAAGGTTTATCCAAAATTAACCCAAAATTTATACAAGATTTATCCGAGGTTTACCATAAAATTAATGAAAATTGAAATCACAAAAGGTTTATTCAAATTATATCCTAAATTTACCCAATGTTTATAGGAAAATTTATCAAAGTTAAAGTTACATAAGATTTACCTAAAATTTATCAAATATTTACTCAATGTTTATTCAAGGTTTACCCAACATCAAGTTCATCTATTAACTAAAAATTACCAAAGATTTATCCAAAATTTACCAAAGTAAAAAACCTTAATTAAGTTAAGTAAATACAAGTTTACATTTTTTTTGTAATTAAGGTTTGTCCAAGGTTTACTTTGGTAATTAAGTTAATTAAATTCAAGTTTATATATTTTTTTTGCTAATTAAGTTAATTAAATAATGATTAAAAATAAATAAATACAAGCATAAAGATAAATGGTGGTCATGCAAGTTAATAAAATTCTTAATTCACGTTTAAAATGTAAAAAATGATCATTTTATGTCTTAATTAAATGAAAAATGTACTAAATACATAGTAAAATCTAATATTTGAAAAAAACAGTAAAAATAAAAATACATAAACTATGAATGAAAATACAGAAATTTTATAGGTAAAATTGAAAAAATCTTTCAAATGTTGGTACTCTGTGTAAATTTCCCATTATATCAATATGAACCAAGGTCCATTCATATGTATGTATTAATTTTTGAAAGTGAATGGTAGTTAACGGTAATCTCTTCTTTCCTTGTGTTTTCTGCAATAGAATTGTATCTTTCTATTTTGGCGCGATTTAGTTATATTTTTTTATTCATCATTCTCTCCATTCATCATTCTTAATTTTTTTTCTCCATTATTCTCTATTCTCTCTCTCTTTTTTTTTTTTTTGTGTTTTTTTGGTGCTAGCTGCTGCTCCATTCTCTTTTCTATTATCTCTATTCTCTGTCCTTATTTTGTATTTTTCTGGTGCGATTTTGTCTCGATTTGTTGTTTTTTTTGTGATTTTGTCTTTTTTTTTTTGTTGCGTTTTGATTTGTTTGAAAGAAGATTCAATGATTCACACATACAAATCAAAACAAAAAATAATAATATAATATCCATTAAATTAAATGTACAAAATAATGAACTTTTACATTATTGCTAATAAACATACAAATTATAATAAATGAACCTATAGTTTATAAGTTATAGTTTTCTTATAATGAATCTATAGTTTATAAGAAATGAACTTGTATTGATAAATTAATGCATTTTTACTTTATTCCTAATGAACATAAAGTTTATAACATATGGTTTACTGATAATGAATCTATAGTTTACAAGAAATGAACATGTATTAATAAACTAATGAACCTTTACTTTATTTCTAATGAACCTATAATTTATAACAAATGAACCTACAATTTATAGTCTATAGTTTATTGATAATGAACCTATAGTTTTATAATAAATGAACCTATATTAATAAACTAATGAACATTTACG
Source organism: Balakata baccata (assembly GCA_949630135.1). Classification (NCBI taxonomy): domain Eukaryota; kingdom Viridiplantae; phylum Streptophyta; class Magnoliopsida; order Malpighiales; family Euphorbiaceae; genus Balakata; species Balakata baccata. The sequence continues at coordinate 9,871 of CATIWF010058854.1, read as the reverse complement.
TTATTCCTAATGAATCTACAGTTTATAATAAATGAATTTATCTGAATAAACTAATGAATATTTATTTCATTACTAATGAACTTAGAGCTTAAAACAAAATGAACATGTATTAATAAATTAATGAACTTTTACTTCATTCCTAATGAACCTATATTTTTACAACAAATGAACTTGTATCAATAAACTAATGAATATATTGACTCTAGAGTTAACGGTGTTAATTCATTAATTAAAAAAAAAAAAAAGGAACCCGCATTTTTCAACACTGGTTTCTCATGTGTATGGGCCCTTGGTCCATATTGCCACATGGACATGAGTTTGTGGTATAAAAAATCCAAGAGACAACAACCACCATATGATGAATGAGCTTGAGTTTTAGGCTGAAGCTCATAGGCCTCTTAAGTCTGGCAAGTGGGCTTGACTAAGACCCATCCATTTGTCTACGAAATTCCATAAAAAAATACTTTTTGATGATAATTTAAATATTTGGTTGGTAGTAAGGGTATAATCGAGTAGAGTCAAATTGATATAATATTATGTTCAAGTTCGACTCAATTAAAAAATTTAAAGTTTGAACTCAATTCAAACTTGATTAATTTTCTCAACTTGAAAAATATTTGAGTTACTCGAGTTCAACTAGATGAAACTCAAATAAACTAAAAAATGTAATAATAATGTATTCCACTCGATTCGAAATTGATTCGAGTTAATTCAACTATATTAAGCTCAAATATATTTAAAAACTAAGGATATAAAAGTAATTTAATAAATAATAAAAATATCAACTGCTCGATTAAGTTCGTGAACCTTACGAGTTAGATATTATGATAAGCGAGATCGACTCGATAAATTACTTTAGCTACTCAAGCTAGACTCGATCAATTTTTAATCGAATTCGAATATTTTACAATTTGAGTTTGAGTAGTTTGACTCGTTTATACTTCTAGTTGGTATTACATGATCACTTAACTTCGAAGGCTAGGCTTTTAGGATTTTCTTCAAACTAGACCTAATTGATATTGAAGCTATTATTCTGCCCAAATTTGCATGAAACTCCATTTGGATTTTGATTCACTTATCACTTCAATAAGCTCTTGTATATAAACTCTGATAGTGTAATTGGATTGAAAATAGTCTATTCTATCATTCACTGTGGTATGTACAGGTTTATAAATATGTTGCAAGTGATAATGATAAGCCACTACTAACGAATAATTATTATAACAAACCCAATCACTATCCTAATAAATAGATTGTATAATGATAATCCTTATCACCCTCCCGCAAGTTGTGTTGGTCTTGGAAGAACACACAACCTGTTTGATAATTGTTGAAAGTGGGTTTTGGACAGCAGTTTTGTTAGGATATCAGCAATTTGATCCTGGGATGAAATGTATCGAACATGCAGGTCCTTTTGAGCCACCGTATCATGCATGAAATGGAAATCTATTTCAAAATGCTTCGAGCGTGAGTGAAAAATTGGAGTTGTAATGAGATAAGTGGCACTTAAGTTATCACACCCATAATGTAGGAGCAGAGGAATTGATAATACGAAGTTCCTTCACGAGAGATTGAACCCATTGGACTTTAGACATGGCAGTAGCAAGTGTACGATATTCAGCCTCAGTGGATGACAGAGCCATGATCGCTGTTTGTGAGAGGCCAAAGTAATAAGATTACGACCAACAAAAATACCATAGCCCATCATGGATTTTCGATCGTCAATACTGCTACCCCTGTTAGCATCACTGTATGCAGAGATTTTAAAATGTGATGAGGGTTGAATGAAGAGCCCTTGGTTGATTGTTCGCTGTAAGTACTGGAGAATTCATTTCGCTGCAATCCAGTGGTCAATTGTTGGAGCATGCATGAACTATGATACTTTGCTTACTGAATAGCTGGTGACTAGGCATGTGAAGCATAAGTATTGCAAGGCTCCTACAATGCTGTGATATAGTGTTAGATCGTCAAAGCTATTGCCTTCGAAAGTGAGCTTGGCTTTTGAACATGCTTGTGTGGTCATGCCTTTGGCTTTCCATTTTTTATTTGATTAATAATTCCTGGATGTATTTTGGTTTGTGTCAAGAACAAATTACTCGAGCTCCAAGTAAGGAACATGTAACATGTCATGTAAATGAAATAAATGATAAGGTGAAAGAAATAATGAAGAGACACGATGTGAGATTTGGAGTGTTTGACCATTGCCAATTAACTTCATCTGGTCCATGTTACTCAGAATGAATGGACAGGTTTTCCAGTTCCGATGTTAAATGATGCGTAGCTCCAGTATCGAGAACCAATGGCTGTGGGTAAGAGGTAGGTGGAGTTGACAGTGCATAATGGGAAACTGGTTTAATATATGTGGCTGGTTGTTTTCTCATTGGAAAAGGTTTGTTACGCGGAGAAGAACAATTTTTAGCCAAGTAACCATACCCCTGACAGTTGTGGCATTGGAGAGCACCTGTATCTTGAGAATAAAAGTGAGGATAAGATTCTGCAGCAAATAGAGAGGAATATTGCTGACAAGAATTATGAAGTCCTCTGCCCCGCTGATGTCTTCCACCTCGTCCACGAGAGGAAGGGTTGGTTCTGGAAGAGTTTGCCTGAAGTGTTGTTGGAGAAACTGAGTCCTTTGATGTTTCTGCTGCCAAATTTGCTTCTGTAGATAATAGCAAGCCATAAAGATCATCAAAGGATACCGCTTCAAGTTGATTTTCTAGAGAACGAACAAAAGGCCGATAAATGGATCCCAATCCATTGATGATTGCTTGGACAAGATCAGCCGTTGGTATGGCACTGTTAAGTGCTACAAATTGTTCGAACATACTTTTGGCACGCTGAGTGTATTGAGCAAACTTTTCATTGCTGTCCTTCACGAGACGATAAAACCTGGATTTTATGTCGAATTTGTGCTTTTAATCCTGAGGCATATGTTGTTGCTAGTTTATCCCATGCTGTCTTTGTTGTTTTGGCTCCTATGACTTGAGGAATGAATTCATCTGTAATCGAACCGATTGTCCAGCTGATCCTGTTGAAACCATGTGTTATATGTCGAATTGGGTTGATTTTGCTTTGTCATCTTCGCTGGTGGTTCAGTGCTGCCATCAATGTGCGAAGCTAAGTCATAACTATAGAGAAAAGGAAGTAATTGGGCTCGCCCCAGCAGGTAATTTGTTAAGTTTTATAGGCAACTGGTGAGCAATATTTGGTGGGGACGAAATGGATGGTGTTGTGGAAAAAGAAGTAGCAAGTTGAGATGAAGAGGCAGCCATTGAAGAGAGCAGTGGTTGTTAAACCTTTAGTTACTCTGATACCATGATAGTGTAATTGGATTGAAAATAATCTGTTCAATCATTCACTGTGGTATGTACAGGTATATAAATATGTTACACGTGATAGTGATAAGCCACTGCTAACAAATAATTATCATAACAAACCCAATCACTTATCCTAACAAATAGATTGTAGAAAGATAATCCTTATCAAACTCTTGTTCAAATACCGCTCAAATTTGTTCTTGAATATCAATTATCAATAGCTTTCTACTGCTATCACTTTGACACCCAAAAAGTGTATAAAACGAATGGGACGACTATATGTAATGTGCCATTAATTTGTCTTGTAAAACTTGAAATCTAACCCTCCATTTCGAAAGAATGAATTCAGAGGAGTTCATTTACGTATGAATTCTATTTGGAATTCATTTGTAAATGAATTCTCATGTTTGGAATATATAATTTAAAATATGGAATTCAATTGAATTTCATTAAATTGTATTTGGAACAAATCTATAATTTCATATTTATTTATATATTTTTCTAAATTACTCTTTTAATAACTTTTTTAAAAAAAAGGTGGATCTATGTAGAAATAAATATACATGAACATACACTCAGATTAAATTTGTGTAGAAATAAACTATTTTTGTATAGACATACACTTGTAATATTTTTAAAAAAATCTCAAATACAATCACTATTATAGTTAGAATTATTATTATTTATGATATTATATAATTTGAAAAAATTTACGTAACAAGGCTCTTAAAGTTCAATTGCTCTTGAAAAGTGAAGAAAAAAGAAGATGAGAAAGAGAAAGAACAATGAATTGTGTTTTTGAAATGAAAATGAGAAAAAAAACAAAAATTAAGTTTAAGTCAATAAAGATATTTTTGTCAATAAAATTTAATACTTGACTCATTTTATGAAATGCATTTGCAAATTTCACCTATTTTACTGGAATTTAGTTTTAGTTATAAACCAATTCTATGAATTCAATTTCAAAAATTATAATAAATAATTCATTTAATCTAAATATGCAAATCCAAAAATTATAAATGAATTCTTTAAATTTTGTGGAATTCATCCATTCCAAACAGACTCTAAGTATGATTACTATATTATAGCTACCGCACTCCAGTAATTTGAGTAAGAAAGTTTTGACAAATTATTGATGGAATCAGTCAAGTTCTCTTTGTTAATTAATGATCCTGTAACCGGATTTTTTTTTTCTTTTTTTTAGCCGTCCTCATGTTTTAATTTTATTGAATAGCATATATTTGTCTAAATTTGATGTATATGTCAAGGTAATAATAAAATATTTTGTACTCCCACGAGGTGACACAGGATAGTAATAGTTTTTTCTCTTTTAAATAAAGATTTTTAGTTTGAATTTTGATTATAGAGCACATTCAGAATTTAAAAATGAACGATTTATCAGTTTAATGAGTTTATCCATAATAATAATAATAATACCATGTAATTGAAGTAATTCTTACATTTTTTTTATTATACATGATACTTTATCACTAAATTAATAAATCCTAAGAAATATTACAATTTCAATTAGTGTTCTTTCTTTTTTTTTTTTTTGGTTTTTTAATTTAATAGCATAATTAATTTGACTTGTTAACTTAATGATAATTGATTTCTATTTTGATCTTATAATTAAATTAATTATCACTAATATATTTATTTAAGTGTTATTTTGTAGCATGTACAAAGTTTCAATATAATTAGCCAAAGTTTCTTTAGCGAAATGGTTCAAGAAACAAGAAAGCCTATATAGCTTGCTCTCACTCTATGATAATCGGACTAGCGAAAGCTCTCACTCTATGATAATCGCACTAGCGAAACCAAAAGTGCAATCGCACCTGAAAAATTCGCGAGAGCAATTTTTATATTCTCAAGACCGTTGAAAAGGATTCATCTAGAAAATGCCACGTGTCCTCAAATGGCTATTTGAAAAAAATTCAAAGTTCCCGCTCACGAAATAAATCTCACGTTCGGAAAAATGGTGGCATGCTCGGGAAAGGCTCGAAACAAAATGACTTTTGAAATTCAGTAGTAAATATAGATCGAGAAAATAATTATCTAATCCAGAAAGAAGAAAATCACAATCAGAAAAAAGGAAAGCGTGCTCGTGATTGTTGACTAGACTAGCTATTGAAGAGCTATTATAGAGCCGTTATCCAAAAGGACAAATCAGAGGCTGTCACGTGGAAAATCAAAGAATCACGATCATGAATGGGGGATCGCGATTTTACTCTATCATACTTCATTAATTATTTCATCTTTAGAATGTTAGATAGAGTGTTGGCATTTATTTATAACGGTTAATTGGAAGGTAAACAATATAAATAGACCTCCAAAAGATTTTAGAATAGAAAACAATTATTTTAATGGTGCCAAAACTATTGCAAATTTGTTTTCCAACTTATTTTTATAAGAATATTGAAGTGTTAACCTTAAATAATTGAAAATAAGTTATAAGAGTGAGTTTAGTGAGAAAATTTTTGGTTGGGTTGCGCGTGAATCTGTCCAAAATACAATTAATTAGTTATTGTGTAAACCATCAAAAAATAAGAGATTTAGATTCAGTGTAAGACTTGGGAAAATACTTAACTGTGGATGAGTTAAGAAAACTCTCTAGTTATGTATTAGCTAAAAAACTTTCTTGTATTTCAAGTTGAGATAGTAAAAATTTCAATTGTAATTAGAGAGAGAACTAAGAATTGTTAATATCCAAACCTCTGTAAATTTTATGTGTCTTGTTTTTCTTGCTCCTTTACTTTTCTGTAGAATGTAATTGAAAGCATCTAGATTACCTATTGAAAAAGGAGTGGGTAAAATAATCAATTCACAACATATGATAAAAGATTAATTCATATCGAGCTTCTATTTTCCACTATTGGTCATTTTGCTTTTTTTATACTTTTTTTTTTGTAAGAAATACTTATTTTTATTATATATTGCTTTCCTACTAGGTTTTTTTTTTTTAATTAGCTTCTAGGTAGGGTGTTTGAAATTAACGTTAGATATCAAAAAATATATATATTTTAAATTTTTTTAATTTAATTTTCTGATTTTATAAAATATTGTTTCCAAATATATTTATTGGAAAATTATATGTTTATATTTTTTTTTTCTAAAAACAAGTTTTTAAAGCTCAAAAAATTAAAAATAAATATTTTTTCTAAAAGTACTTTTTTCAATCACAATGCTAAAAGGAATCATAGTTAATTTTGAGTTCTATATATATTATTAACATGATGTGGTGCTGATGTAAAATAAAATTTAGAAAATATTTATATTCTTGCCATGTTAACGTATTGTGACTAATTAAACACAAATTATTAAAAATTAGAAAAGTAATTGTAACAAGAAAAAAGTGAAAAAAGATCATATATATGTAGCAACATGATTAATTTTAATAAATACAGGGAGCTCTTTCCCCTTCCCCAATTTTTTCCTTCAGGGTGATGATGTGTAATATATAAGAGATTGACAACACTCACAAATAGAAAAAGAAGTCTTGACTTCGACCTACGAAATACTTTTAAAATTTGGAAGATGGACATATCCGGTACGAATTCAAAAATACTGAACAGTTAGAAAAAAAAAATTAATAACAAGAAATTCCAAGTGTTTGGTGGAATTTCAGCTTCTGCTATATATATTTATACTTGTGACATTTTACCATTCTGTAGGCCTATGCATGCCTTTCCCTTAAACTACCACTTAATTAATTATTAAGTAAACTCCACCCTTTAATCACAATTTCCTCTTCCACATTATAGTTTTCTCCAATCCTTCTATGTCTTGTCTGTTTTATATAATCGCTCTTCTGCAAAATTTAATGGTGACAGAAAAACTATGGAGAGTAAACACCGCTATGATATTACCATGTCAAAAAGAACAAGAAAGCCATTGATGAATCTCCCAGAAGCTAATCAGAAAGAAGATGGTCAAGATCAGGGAGAAAATGATAATGGGCAAGATGGCGAAGGTGATCGTAAGAGCTTGAAGCAACTGATAAATGGCAGAAGTTCGCTTGGCCAGCATTTCTCAGAAGAAGAGAAACAGCTTCAAATGGTGAGAAAGCAGAAACAAAGTGTGAATGAAGCAGTAAAGCTTAGAGGAATGGTGGGTCGGTATGTAAAAGTTTTGAGCCATTTGATCAAGATGAAACGTGATTCTAGCCGTAGGATCAAGCCACGTACTATTTATGATCCTATCAAGGGCCAATAAAAAATGGCTAGTGCCTAATCATCTTTCATTTTGATTGCTTATGTTTCATGCATGCTTATTTAATATGTATCCACCATATATAAATCTGGCCTTTTATTTTTATTTTTTTTTATTTTTTCATTGTCATTTTTATAATAAAATTAATACTTTATTTTTCGTTTTATGAGATTAGTTGAACATTTGATAAAATGCCATATACGAAAAACGTTCAGTAATTTATAATAGGCTAAATTATAAAAAAAAAAAAAAAGATTTTAAAGTTTAATTACATGTGTTTTAGGTTTTTTAATAAAATTTGTCTCAAGTGAACTGTATTTCATTCCAAATTTACGTGACAATGATATAAAAAAATATTAAAAATATAGAATAATGATGTAAAAATTACAGTAAAACTGATGTGCAAAAAATTATTACATGAGTATTAAAATTAAAACAGTACTATTTTAAAAATTATGTTTGCTGAAATAGATTCATGAATTTTCTTTTTAAAATTAACACTTTTTTTAAAATTAACACTTTCTCAAAATAAATCTCGTTATAACATGTTTGTCTCTCTCTTAGTCAAACGGTATTATTCTAGTTTAGGTAGAAGAAGTATTTTGATGTACAAAACGGTGTTGTTTTTGTTTATGTGATCATGTGACAATTTTTTCACATAAGCTTCATTGTGTTTTCTATATCATTGTTTTATATTTTCAATGTTTTTTCGTGTCATCACCATATAGACTCAGAGTGAAGTACAATCCATTCAATGCAATATTTATTATAAAACTTAAAATATATATAATTAAACTCAAATTTTTAAAAAATTGACTATAACTGTTATAAAGTGTAAAGTTCTGGATTTTTTGTAATTTTGCCTTTTATAATATACTAGTTTTTCATTAATGTGTTTTACATGTACTTATTAAATATTAGACTCGTCATTAATCACTATTTGATTTTTATATAAAATAGAGGAAATAAATATTTTGTTTGTTCTCCTAAATTATTAATTTTTCAATTATTAAGAATTGTATATAAAATAGAGGTGGTAAATACTTTATGGTTGTGCTTATAAAAAAAATATTTTACAATTATTTTGTCTGTTTCTTTTATTCCCAATAATTTACGTACGATGCATTTAATTTTTAAGAATTTGACTCATTATTATTAAATAAATAATAATAATTTTATCCAATAAATTAATTTTAATTATTGTATAATTAAATTATATTTAATTTAAATAAGTGAATTATATTTAATTCCTGAAAGATTCATACTATTTGGAGTAAATGTTTCTGATAGAAGCAATCCAGCTCCTGCTGCATTTACATTTTGGGTAAATGTAGCTTACTCTATCCCGAGCCGATGTCATAAACACAAAAGCTGTATGTCCTATCCCTGCCAAATTTTCGTTGATAATATCATGTCATAGTACTTATTCTGCCATTAGTTATTAATTTCTAATAGAAATTAAAAATAATAAATTATTAATATTATTCATTAATAAATTAAATTAGTAAATAATAAATTTAATTTAATTAATTAATTCAATAAAATTGGTTTTTTGATAAATTTATATATCTTCTATTTGTACTTATTGGAAAAATTGTGATTATGAGTCATTTTGAGAGGATTATTCGGGTGGGTTCCACAATTCAGTTTTGGGAAAAAGACCCGGATATATATTCTTTGACATGAGGATTATGAATTAATATATTCATATGCTCAAAATGGAAAATGTGTGAATAGAAATTGAAGCTCAAAATAAGCTCTATGATAAAGAGATTTAAAGGTAAAAAGTGAGTGGGAGTTTGTCCCACATCACTAAGAATTGAAGTTGGAGTTATGTTTATATATAGAGATGCATTCTTACATGGGTAAGAAAAGTAAAATGGAAGGCTCTCTCTCGCGCCCTCAGGCGCAGGAGGGGGTGCAAATCCATGGGCCGGGATGGGCCAATGCGCGACCTGCGTACACGAATATCAGCCCAAAATCTCGTGGTCCTGAACAAGCCCAATTTTTTCAATTTTTTTTATTTCTGGAAAATTTAGCAGCATTCCCGTGTTGATCCACACGGTTGGCATTCTGTCATGCCCGTACCGTGTGTATCCACACGGCTAGGCCACTAACACGACCGTGTGGATCCACACGGTCGTGTTGATGTGTCTGCAAGATGAGTGAGCAAGGCAGATCCACACTCCCGTGTGGATCCACATGTCCGTGTGGATTTTGTTTTAGAATGGACTTTTGAGCTTCATGTCTTTTGGAATGTCAATTTCTGATGTTTCAAAAATTAATTTCACCATTATTTGAGAGTTACAAAGGCATTATTAGCAGCCTTTAAAGGAAATTAATCA
>CATIWF010058839.1:0-12066 GCA_949630135.1 Balakata baccata | reverse complement strand
TTTGATTTTTCTTTTTTTGATTTGGGAAGAGTTCTAAAGGATTTTTACTTTCAACAAACGGAGATGTTAATATACATCGGAAGACAATTTCTTTCGAAAGTATATATTGGAAGACAATTGATCATTCAACAAGCAATCTCTACAAATGATTTGCTTCTTTTTTTCTTTTTTTTTTTCCTCGGATTGTGGCTAGAATTGGAGCATGAGCGTTTTATTCAAATTCCTGGTTGTGCTGCCCTAGGCTATAAAATGACCTTTAATTAAGGGAATATTATGGTGATCAATGACTGGTAATTTGCAATGATGGATGGAGTTGATGAAAACCACAATAGATTTTGTGATACTGTAAAGTTGTGGCAATGAATGAGAATAAGTAAAGCTAAATTATACTTTCTTGAGTGCTGAATTTATATTTGAAAAAATACTATAATCATGATATGTTTTTAGTATGTGATAAAGTATTAGGAGTTGATTGAAAATTTCCAGATAATATTCAAACTTGTTAATAGTGAACTTTTTGAAATATATGTATCTAGAAATTTTCATTTGCACAGGCACACAACCATATACTTCTTCAGCATCCAACTAATGTCTTCTTTTTTTAACTCAATGAAGGTCAACGTCCGGGTTCATACACGTTTATCTACGAAAACAGTAAGTTTAAGCTGATTATTAGCTTATGAGTATTGTTCTCTAGAAAAAATTATGAACATAGCTTAAATTAAGTATGTTGAAGATTGCTATATAGATATGCAAGTATACGACTTTATTATTCTCTTTCCAGGAATGTTGATTGCTCAGGGTTGTTTATTAGTGCATAACAACTTGTCTTTCTCCTTTTTTATGAAATTAAACAAATAATCTCTCCCACTAAATTAAATTGTTTAACTTTTTTTTTCATTTTGTTATTTATTTTTGTGCGAGTATTTGGTCAATCATCTATGTGACGTGTCTTGATTTGAGTTCGGCAAGAGAGCAAAATAAGGAAATGGTTTCATATAGATCTGCTGATTAAATGTTTCCCCTGTCAGTGGTTCGAGAAAAAGATGTTTGTTGGGAATATGCTGAGAAACTAGATGGAAACAAGGTGAAGTGTAAATTTTGCCTAAGAGTTCTAAATGGTGGCATTAGTAGATTGAAGCATCATTTATCCCGACTTCCAAGTAAAGGAGTAAACCCCTGCAGCAAGGTGAGAGATGATGTCACTGACAGGGTAAGGGCCATAATAGCATCAAAGGAGGACATCAAAGAACCAACTAATGCTAAAAAGCAGAGGCCTGCAGAAGCCAAATCTCCCGGAAATATGTGTGCAAGTAAAGCTCTTATGCCTGTGGAGGCACTGCATCCTGTCACTAAAGTTTACCCTAGTGTTACATCAATGGTGCCCACCTCTTTAAGTAATGAAGAAAATGCTGAAAGAAGCATCGCTCTGTTCTTTTTTGAGAATAAGCTTGACTTCAGTGTTGCGCGTTCTCCTTCCTATCAGGTGATGACAGATGCAATAGGAAAATGTGGTCCAGGATTTACTGGCCCTTCAGCAGAAATGTTGAAGACTACATGGTTGCAAAGGATCAAATCTGAAGTGAGTTTGCAATTGAAAGATACTGAGAAAGAATGGGCGACCGCAGGTTGTACGATCATTGCAGACACATGGACTGATAACAAATCTAGAGCTTTGATTAACTTTTTTGTTTCCTCACCCTCAAGAACCTTCTTCCACAAGTCCGTAGATGCATCATCATACTTCAAGAATACCAAGTGCCTTGCTGATTTATTTGATTCTGTTATTCAAGACTTTGGTGCTGAAAATGTTGTGCAGATAATTATGGATAGTAGTTTCAATTACACTGGTATTGCTAATCATATTCTGCAGAACTATGGAAGCATTTTCGTGTCTCCTTGTGCTTCTCAATGTTTGAATTTAATTTTGGAGGAGTTCTCCAAAGTAGATTGGGTGAACAGATGTATCACACAAGCGCAAACACTATCAAAATTCATATACAACAATGCCTCAATGCTTGATCTGATGAAGAAGTTTACTGGAGGGCAGGATCTAATCAAGACTGGTATTACGAAATCTGTTTCTAATTTTCTTTCACTACAATCAATGCTAAAGCAAAGATCAAGATTGAAGTTAATGTTCAGCAGTAATGAGTATGCTGCCAACTCATCTTATGCAAACAAACCACAAAGCATAGCATGTATTACCATTATTGAGGATGGAGATTTTTGGAGGGCAATGGAAGAAAGTGTGGCCATTGCTGAGCCTTTTCTTAAAGTTTTGAGGGAAGTATCTAGTGGAAAGCCTGCTGTGGGGTCAATTTATGAGTTAATGACCAGGGCGAAAGAATCGATAAGGACATATTACATAATGGATGAGAGTAAATGTAAGACGTTTTTAGATATAGTAGACAGGAAATGGCGAGATCAACTCCATTCACCTCTTCATTCAGCAGCTGCTTTTTTAAACCCAAATGTCCAGTACAACCCTGAAATAAAGTTTCTTGTATCTATAAAGGAGGACTTTTTCAAGGTTATTGAGAAACTACTTCCTACTCCTGATATGAGGCGTGACATCACCAATCAGATTTTTATTTTTACAAGGGCAAGCAGGATGTTTGGTTGCAATTTAGCGATGGAGGCACGAGACACAGTTGCTCCTGGTACGCATGTGATTATACTTGACATGCCTCTCTGTGCATACATGCGTGTGAAGTGTGTGCCATCATTGTTTTTAACTTCATCTAGCAGCTTATCAACTTACTGATTTTTGGCTTCGTCGTTGGTATTATTTTGCATGATGATAGCGATGCATGATCCCTTGTGCGAGTGTGTTTCACTTCCTGAATAGTTTTTGTGCTCTCTAGTTGGAAGCAGCATGTTCCTTTCTGTCATAACTTGATCTTGCTTTAGATGGATCAAGTCATCAAAAAATTTCAATGACTAGTGTTATTTTCTTCAATTTTTTGTTCAACTGTTATTTAAGACAATTAAGATAACTTTTGAACTAATGATCAACATCCTAGTTTTTCAAATATCACAAGAAAAACGTGATGTTGTTTTGGCTTCACAAGTTGATTTTCGATATGTTTTTGGCATGAGTTCTTAGCAATTTTCCTGAAGGAGTTTCAATGGTAAATTTACAGTAGAGTTTTATGTTTTGTACCTGCATGCTCATGAGGAAAGCTACAAAACTCTGCAACTTATGCTTTGTGCTTTTGGCATACTTGCCACTGTCATTTCCGGAAAATGCAGTAGATAAATTTCTAGGAAATCAAGAGTACTCGTTTTACACGAGAAAAAATTGCTAGCAGGTCCTTGCATTGTGATTTAGATGTCACAGTAAATGGTTTCTATCTTGAATTGACATGTGATCATCATTTTCTGGTTCTGTCTTTTCCCTTTCAAATCATTAGATAAATTTGAGCCTGTTTACTTGCATTCACCTAGAATTTTATGCTTGGGATGGAAGTTTTATTCATAGCATTTAATACGTTGGTTTTGAGAGTTTGCTGCTGACTTACTGTAGGGCTTTGGTGGGAACAATTTGGTGACTCTGCACCTGTATTGCAACGAGTTGCCATCAGAATCCTGAGTCAGGTTTGCAGTACTTTTACTTTCGAGCGGCATTGGAACACATTTCAGCAAATTCACTCCGAAAAGCGAAATAAGATTGACAAGGAAACATTGAACGACCTTGTCTATATAAATTATAACCTCAAGTTGATGAGACAAACAAGAACAAAATCTTTAGAAACTGACCCTATCCAATTTGATGACATTGATATGACCTCAGAATGGGTAGAGGAGAGTGATAACCCAAGTCCAACTCAGTGGCTTGATCGATTCGGTTCAGCTTTGGATGGGAGTGATTTGAATACACGGCAGTTCAATGCTGCCTACGACCACATATTTGGTTTATAATCAATGCCCTTTTTTTTTCCTTCTCTTTTTGTGAGAAAGCCTTGTAAGTTCCTTAGGGAGTTGACTCTTTGTTTAGTATCCTTTGTATTTATTTTTGTTAGATTAATGAAATATAGAAATTGACAATGTTGTCTTCGGATTGCGATTGTGAAATTGGCAATTTTTGAGTTTTAAAAATTGTTTTTAAATAAGATAGATAAATAGATATTTTTTCTAAAAATATATTTAAAAAAATAATTTATAAAATATTAAAAAATTTAAAATCTGCTTATAGAATCATCAATTGCAATTTCAATTCACGTTCCTGCTCGTTTGCTCACTATTTCTCTTTCGAAAAATATTTCAGAGTAATAATTTTTTTTTTCTTAATTGAGTGGGATAATAATTAATTCACATCTAAGCAATTTTATATGACTAACAATTTATTTTGTTTCATAAAAAAGCAATTTATTTTTACTTTGATATTGTTAAAAGTTATAAAAGTAAGTTTTGGAATTTTTTAATTCAATTGACCGATTTTTTTAAATTTTTTATAAATTATTTTTTAAAAAAAATTATCTATTTATATGCTTTTATAAAAAAAAAAAAATTTTAAACTAAAAAAAATAATAATACAATTTTTTTTCTTCTAAAAAAACACCTTTGCTACTAGCAATGCCAAATCTTCGTGTCTAACAAAAAAGAGAAATCATATTTGTATTTGAAGAATTCTATTCCAAAACGTCATCCTAACCCACTGTGGGATAATATAAACCGAAAAACAAACGGGGGTATCTTAACCTGAATCGCGTTGTTCTACCAAACTGTCATTAACAAGTTTCCTTCCTTCTTCGTGTTCTTGTTCTTCTCTCTCCCTCCTCTGCGATATCAATGGACTACGATTTCCGGAATAGAGCTGCTTCACCATACGATGCACATATGCCTACTTACCGGACGACTTCCTCATCTACTGCGCCGTCGAGCCACCCGATGTACGGACAGCCTCCCTATCCAAGAATTGGTCAACAGGGTCACACGGCTGTGCCGCCCGTTGGCCGCCACTCCTCTTATTATCAAACGTCTGCTCCTTCGCCCGCTTCTTGTGAGTCGATCCAAACTATTTTATTTCTCTATGCATATAGTCTGCAGCCATGATCATTTGAATTCCAAATATGTAATATTTTTTCTAACCTATTTATTGTCTATAACTAAATTGGCTGATCTTAAAGCTCAGAGCTTGCAGCTATTGATGAGAATTTATGATCTTAAAATTTATATTTAATTCAAATGGAATCTTTTTCCTTTTAGTAAAAGTTTAATAAAAAAACTAAAAACTTCTCTGGATGAAGCCAAATAAAATTCATTAGTTCGCTGCATTTTTTTAAAAAAATTATATATAAAGAGGAATTAGCTTTTCGGTGGATTAAGCGGACGTGATTACTAGGATTTTTAGGTGCGTTTGTTATTCAATAAAACAGTTGGCACTTTTTTTTTTTTCTCGAAGTTCAAATTCTAATGCATGATTAATTGTTTCATGCTTGCAGCAGGAGTAGGAATTCGTGTTACTATAAAGCCAGGGTATCGGATGAGTCCTCCAGTATGATTCCATTCCTTATTGTTGGATTTTCATTAAACTTTAAGCTGTTTATTATTGTTGTTGCACTAAGAATTAGTCCTTGAAGGGCATATGGATGTACAGATCATTACTTACTTTAAGGCTAAAGATACAAATTAACACCTAAATTATATTCTATAGATCAAGTCATTCTCTCAACTTTAACTCAGTACAATTAAGTCATCAAAATTTAAAATCAGTTCAATTAGGTCTTTTAACTATTGTTCTACTATCACTATTAACTCAGAATCGTTGAGCCAACTTGGTCTGGTGAGGGGGTGACTCGCTCCACAGAGTATAGATCTGAGGCTAATTTGCACTGATTTTAAAGTTCGGAAGCTTAATTGCACCGAGTGAAAGTTGAAGAGATGACGCACTTCATAGCTTATAGTTCAGGGGCTAATTTGCACATTTTGCCCTACTTTAAAGATTGGCTATCCTTGCAAGTTTCACATTAGTAGGAAGTTTAAGTGCATATGCTAGTGGAAAGAAAACAAAAGGGTTATGTTTGTATGGTGGATTCATTCAGTTCAGAAGATTCTAATTCGTTTAGTGCTTTCTACCACACTTAAAGTTTCACCAACTCTGGATGTGATCCTGTTTTCATGTTGAGTAATAGATGATGATAAAATTTACTGTGATGAGTGATTTATCAGAATCTTTACACTGTTTTGGGGCTCAATTTTGATAATGAATGCTCGTGTTGTATTGCAATTTTTTGCCATTATTTTTTCTTGCTAGAACAGTCAAGTGCCTTTCAAAATTGGATTGTTTTTCTGCCCATTTTTCCAACTTAATCTATCTTGACTTCAATTGCTTTTATTGTAGCCTCAACTGGCACCACAAATGGGAGATATTCCAAGGAGCAACTTCCAGTTTGATTTTGATCTTGAGAGAAAAATTTTAGCTGAAGCAGAGAAGGGAAGCCAGAACTGGAGCAGGCTTGGGTTGGAAAATCTTCCATCTAAAACAGCAGAGTCAACTTCTTCACTGGTATTTTATGGATGCTCTAAACAAGCCTTGTAATATTCTTATAGCTCATGACATGTGACATTCATGTTTCTCCATTCCGTTGGGTGTCTAAAGCTTTGTTGGATTTTATTTTGGGATGGAGATTGGAATCTGAGATGCAACACATTGGGTGCATTTTTGGACTATCTATGGTAGTTGGCATTGGCATTTCAAACATGACCTTTTCTGTTGCTTTGTTACGTGATGGGACCTGTAATTTGATGATTTTTTTTTTTTTAAATAATAATTACTTATTATCATGTTTGGATAACCATAGCTAATTATTGACTAATTTCATGATCTTAAGAAAGAAATCTTTAGGTATGTTTAGTTTATAACTTTATCTTCAAGTTTGGGCTGTGAACGCTGTTGCTAATGCAGGGTTCAGGTGCAGATCCTGTAGCGAGAAAATACATTGCTTCAGGACTTAATCAAGAAGCCGTTCCTCTTGCAGTTGCAAATTATGGAGACAATCCAACAAAGGTAATTGCTTGCGGTCTTTGTGCTTTTTACCTTTCATTTAGTAGAATTGAGTTGGGAACTGACAATATCTATTTCTCACTACTAATACTATGTATTGGCTTTCCTTGTATTCATGCTGATGTCTCCTTTGCAATTATCTGTTATTGCAAAGCCAGTAAATTTGTTTATCTTTGCTTTGGAAATAGTGTTTCTGCCTGCTAAAATACATGTACGTTTGTGACACAAACCACTAAAAATCATTTGGGCTAATCTTATTGAGCCCTTAGAGAGAGGTCATTTAATCATGTGAAAAATCAATCTGTCTTGAGGGCTCAGAGTAAACACTCGAAAATTTTACTGGTTAATATACGTGCTATGTGATCATATATTTATGCGCAAACAGATGGTATCATCAGTCATAGTTTAAGTAATTCTAACTGATGAATGCGTTTATGTTCCTTTACTTCAGGTTCAAGAATTTGCCAATGGCTACACCCTCTTGAAAGAAATGGGATTTTCATCAAATAATGTAGCAGAAGCTTTACTTATGTTTGACAATGACACAGACAAGGCATTGGCACACTGCCTTAACGGATCATCTTGAACATACTGGAAAATGCTGAGCTGTAAGTGATGCTGATCGGGAAAGCTACGGTGTAAATGGCAGTATATTTGCCTGCCTTTCTCATTGTAAAAACATAAAAGTCACTTTTGTTTATATGTTGCGCACCTGTAAGAATACTCCATATATTTTATATATAGTTTTATGTATCTATCTTGCTCATATGCGAATAATTTTTTCCCAGTATTCATAAGTTGCTTCATTTTCTGCCCCATCACTGTTGTAGAATCTCTAATATCCTCTCCATACAAGTTTGTATGGGTGCTCATTAATATTAAAGGTCGTACAACTTAGAACTACTCAAGTATAATTGCGCCTGTTACCATAAATGAAAGAATTAACATATATGTTAAATTGTCGCACAATACTTCTTCCCAAAGGGTTGACATACAATTCGTAAAAGATGCCTGCCTTCAGTTTCTGTGGATTCTCAAATCTCCCGAGTGTAGAGGAACAAATATAAGCAAACGAAATCTCTGATTAGGCAAATCAACTATCAAAGAGAGTAGCTCAACCCCGCAAATTCCAACTATATAGGAGTCATGGCGTTCTGTGAACCCTGTGTTTACACTCTCTTTAAGCAACGCATATCAAACACCAGCACAAATAGCTCCTGAAAGGAAACAAGAAAAGGAAAACCATTACCTCATCAAAATTAATTCAGATTCATCAAGCGGGAAAATTTTAACAAATGGCACTTATTTAACCTGAGATGCAGCCACCTACAGATTTTTTAAAAGGTAAGCTGCATCGTACAGGGCGTGTGACCTCATATGTAATAACCGGGTTTGCATGTGCTTCTAAGAGAGGAATAGAGGGAGAAGGAGACCTGATGACCAAGATGAGCAGCAAAACTTTCCTTCATCAACATGTTTGACATCAAGCCCAATAAACCAGGATCCAGCACTTACATCATCATGTGCATAAGTGCGAAGAATAGATCTGCACACCCAATAAAACAGCAGTCAGAACTCCAGATAGGTCTTAAACATGTGAATGATACATCAGTACAAAGAAGAAATTACCTGTTTATTGATATGAATTTTGCTAAAGCCTGTGATATTACATACATCTCACCCGAAGCATGGCGAAAATACCTAGTCAAGAGAGAGAATCGTGAATGACTAACAAAATGTATACAAGAAGAAATCCTAATTAAACCTAAAAAAACTTCTTGTGCTTAAAGTTATACCTTTAGTTTGCCCAATTCATGCTCGTAGTTATAGAATGCACATGATACAGTCGCATAAATTTGCATGGAAACATGAACATTAGATTAGTGAATATTAACTTACGATTTCTTATCGCCGAACTTCCACCAATCTGATTCATACCATTTATGACTCCTGCCATATTCAATAACAATGAGAAAAAATAAAGACAAATTATATATATAAATCTCATCTCAAAACATTTATTATTGTCATTACCATTTATCATAGAAGAAACTCACGGTTCAGAGAAAACTTCGCCTGACTTCATACATCCAATATAAACACGAGGCTTGTCCAAGTGAGCTGCTAGTGTAGATCCAAGGGCATCTGCAAAGAAAAAGCAGCAGACAAAGATATGAAAACATACTCATATCCACATAAATATCAGCAACGCTTTCCTTTAATTATAATTAACTTCCTTAGGACTAAACTTAGCAAATTAGTACTGCTATTCAGAAGTTATAATTCCTTTTGTATTATAGCATAAGAGCAGAACGAGTGTCGTGTAAAGCTGGCTAATAGAAGTCATAGGTGTACCAAATCTAGGGAAGACATTATTTATTGATAATCTGGCAATGATACTGACCAATATTAACATAGATATTGTCATTGACTTTAACATAGAACTCAGCATCCCATTTATCCACAGCATGAGCAAAGAATAATTTAGCCTTCTTTGGAAGCCCATCAGTTTCCTCCACATGGTTATCCTGTGAAAAATAGAGCTATAATGAACATTTAATTGGGCTTACATAATTAGAGGTTGCTTCCACATCTCAATTTTCCAACCTATCTCAACAACCTTAAGCACTGGCCAAGGAGTATCGGTACTTGTTTGTGAAGTTATGAAGAAGAAAAAAGGTGAATAACAAAGGTTATGGCATTTTTCATATTAAAACATTAGCTCATGATCATACGAGAATGATGAAGTCTTTAGTCTGCTTATTTTCATCGTCAATTGCCCTGTCCAAACTGTCCCCGCGATTAGTGCTGCAAGAGAAATGGCCAGCCATCATAGTAATTTGAGTATGGACCACAACGGGAGAAACATAACAACAAGAGGCATGTGTTGTAATAACACAGCAAATGCACATGCATCACTGGCTACCTTCTTCCAACGACAAAACGTGAAACTATGCCCTTCTCTTTCTCTGTTTTCTCTAATGTTACACCTGAAAGGACAAAGGGCTAACTTGAAATTAACATTGAAAGAGATAAATGCATGCTTCTGTAACAACTTCCAACAATTCAACATAAATAATTGGAACCCAAAATGAAGTAAATTAGCACAAATCAAATGGTAAAACATACATACTATACACACCAATTTATCCAAGACAAAAGCAAAGACACTGATCTCATCACAAGAGAGACCAATCAAATAATTCAATGGTGATTTTTTACATGCTCCATCACTATAATGAAAGGCTTCTACACAACTTTAGTTATTATCAGGCCCTTGTTAGTTGTATGAGCTCATTTTGCATACTGCTACTCAAGCAAGCTATGCCTTTTGCAGACTCAATTTTTCATGTAATTGTCTCCTTGGATAATAGCCAAATATACTTCAATTCAGAATACGTCTATAATTACCGTTTGATACGTTTCTGGAAGTATTTGCATGTGGTAATATCCATGGACACTATACTAACAATAGGACTAATTCTCTTCGCGTTTTAGGTACTCGTAAAGTTGTGTGCTGATATCAGGCATTCTTATAACATAAAGAACCAGGACAACATTATCACTCAAACCTAAAATAAACAAAATTTCATGGATCCATGAAAGAAATATTAAGAATAATGACTGTAGCTTGATAACGTACCCATTCCCATCCAGGCTTTACGGATAGCATTCCTATTGTTCTTTCTGCCAAATGTTGTTATTATTCCTATCACCACTAGATGTCTTTTCTTTGAATTAGTACTGTCATTCTCCGTTAAAAAGTTTGAAGTAAAACCCTCTTGTTTAGCTGTTGCCAGTTCCATCTCAAGGGCTGATAACTTTTTTTGTTGCTCCCTATAGAAAAATATCACATCCATCAAGAACTCATGAAGCAGGTAGGAATTGATAAATTAATGTTCGAAAGCCTCTGGTATGTTAAACTAAAAACAATAATCGCATTACCTGCAGGCTATTATTTTGAGTGTATCATCCACTGATATAGCAGATTGTCCCTGCAAATAAAAAACTAGCAGTTCGCTTGGTAATTTGTCTAACAGTAGCTCAGCTAAACAAAGTAAATGAGACATAAATCTATACAAGAAATTTAGCTTTTTTTATTTTTCAACATCCTATCCAAAAATAAGTGAACGTGATATTCTACTATATTTTTTTTCCAATTGACTTCCATAAATAAAAAATCACAATAATTCAACAGTAATAAGAAATCCACCCCCATGGGAAGTAAAATTCAATCTCAATATATAACAAAAATTGAAAACTCACATGTCCAGTTATCCTATCAAGCTCTTTAATCAAGTAAACCCTGTTTTCAGAATCCTGCCATAACCTACTTCCCACATCAAACAATAAACACAATCAGAGGAACAAAATAGTTGGAACTATAATTTTTTTATCCTTAAAAAAAAACATCTCAAAAATTGAAAGAGGTAAAATTGAGATGTAAAAGAGGGAAGCAACCTGCCAGCGACATAGATGGAAGCAAAAGTAGCAAACATTGAGAACAATAGAGTTGCTATTCTTGATCCATACACCACACTCGATGCTCTTTTACTGTTATGCATCTTTTCACTCTCTTGTTCTGATTCGATGAAGTGATAAAAAAAACCTATGTCACTGGATCTTGAATGAATTCAACTGCAACATGAAACTTTATACACCACTTTCACGGTATACAGCTGGCAGTTGTTGATCTGAAACGAAAATCCCAGTTGGGTTTATGGCAGAAGCGGAGACAGAGAGGTCAAGAGCTAAGAAGTGCGGCGATCAGTTAATTGACAGGTAGTTCTTGGGTTGGTCTCTCTGGGCTCTTTAGTCCAGTGCCACCACCCAAAGTAGCGATTTTTTTCCCTGGTAAGTAAAGAAACGATTTTTTTCCTTTAAAAAAAATGGATTTCTTGCTTTTTTGAGTGTGATCTTGCATGTTAGAATAATTAATATCCAACACATTTTGATTGCAAATACTATGTAAAACTTCAGAACAATTAATTTTAATCCATATTTTTTAATAAATAATTTAGCATTTATGATTTTCGGAATTTTAAATTATAATAAAA
>CATIWF010058835.1:0-17202 GCA_949630135.1 Balakata baccata | reverse complement strand
GGCCTCTGTTCATGTACTCCCCATAATAAAGAGTACTTAACGCAAATGACCCATTCCACTCCAACCAACCAGCAGGGTCAACCACATCATCGATGTAAGAACGAAGGTAGACTGTTCTAGAATATTCCTTCCATGGACGACCAAGATAAGTTTTGAAGGAGGATTTAACTGGGATTAAATCAGCAGCAGCAGTGACCTTGGAGTTGAGGATAGAGATACCAGTATTCTGGTTAGGGTCTTCTCTACCCTGGGCAGTGAATATGTTACGCTGGTTTGGATTGGGCTTACGGGCGTATAAGTTGCAGTTCTGGAATACTACAGCTGCGTTGCCAAATATGAAGTCTATGGTTCCGTATACATCGCACTCTCGATAGAATTGTCGAAGGGAATGCACGTAGAGCGTGTCTTGGTACCCAACAAAGCTGCATTGGTAGAATGCTGACAGATCTGAGCCGCTCCTTAATGCTACAGCTTGGTGCATACTTGGCCCTGCTGCATTCTCGAAGGTTATTCCTTTCGCTATGAACTCGTTCCCCACAACGGCTGCAATTAATTAAAAACATATTCAAATTTATATGAATGTAATCAATAACTATGAAATTTATGCGGAACACTACCATTCGAAAAAAAAAATTCAATTTTACCAATAAAATTTCCGTATTTTTATTTTTATTATTTTTTTCAAATATTAAATTTTACTACATTTTTCATTAATTAAAATATAAAATGGTCATTTTTTATATTTTAAATATGGATTAAAAATTTTATTAACTTGCATGTATTTATTTATTTTTAATCATTATTTAATTAACTTAATTAGCAAAAAAAAATATAAACTTGAATTTAATTAACTTAATTAACAAAATAAACTTTGGACAAATCAAGAATTTGTAAATTTGTATTTAATTAATTTAATTAAGTTTATTTACTTTGATAAATCTTGTATAGATTTTTAGCAATTTTTAGTTGAGATATTGACTTAATATTGGATAAATATTAGGTAAATCTTATGTAACTTTAATTTTGATAAATTTTCTTATAAACATTGGGTAAATTTATGATATAACTTGAATAAATCTTAAATAAATCTTTAATAAACTTTTTGTGATTTCAATTTTTATTAATTTTATAGTAAACTATGGATAAATCTCGTGTAAACCTTGAATAAATATTTAGTAAATTTTGGATAAATAACTTCAATTTTCATTAATTTTGTGGTAAATTTTAAGTAAATTTCAGGTAAATCTTGAGATAAATCTTGAATAAATCTTTTGCAACTTTAATTTTCATTAAGTTTTTGATAAATCTCGGGTAATTTTTGGTTAAATTTTGAAAAATTTATGAGTAAACCTTGATAAATCTTGAGTAAACTTTATATAACAACTTTTTTTAATTTTCTGGTAAATATTGGTTAAATTCTAGATATAATTTGAATAAACTTTAAGTAAATTTTTGATAAAACTTTTGTAATTTCAATTTCATTAATTTTGTAATAAACCTTAATGTTCTTGTAGTTTTGAAAATTTTTGTGTAGGTGATATTTTTGAAAAAAAATCTATGTGCAATTAGTATTTTTGAAAAAAACTTTAAGGAGCAATATTTTTGTAAAAGTTTACCTGCTTTTTTTTCTTTTTGTAAAATTCCCTAACTATAAAGGTTAATTAAATTGAAAACCCAATTAGGCTTCTAATCCTTGGACAATTAAGTCGTCAATTGGGTTGTGGATTGCACACCGAAAATGGAAGCTCTAAGGTTGTAGGGCCCATTTCAAAAGGTAGCTAGAAATGGTAGGATCAACGCCCGACTCATGAGTAAATTGGGCTATAATTTAATCATTGATTTTTTTCCCCCCCGAAAGGATGTAACGATTGATTGTCAAAAGCTAGAAAAGGGAAGTATGTTTCTAACAATAAAAGTCGATAGTAAAAGGCACCCTTGTTTTTCCTCCGACAATATGCAACTGGCTAACGCGCTTCGATGATCCATAAAACACGGTGAAC
The DNA here is from genome assembly GCA_949630135.1 of Balakata baccata. Classification (NCBI taxonomy): domain Eukaryota; kingdom Viridiplantae; phylum Streptophyta; class Magnoliopsida; order Malpighiales; family Euphorbiaceae; genus Balakata; species Balakata baccata. The sequence continues at coordinate 15,202 of CATIWF010058835.1, read as the reverse complement.
AACAGAAACAAGGGTCCTCAAACATTTTTTTTTTGTTTATATTCATTACTCCTTAAACAATTATAGTTTATCATTTCTCCAATATCTCTGCTTCTAATTCTGATCTTCTCCTTAGTGTATTAGTTTTGTTCGTCGGTGACCATGTGCATTCATGTCCCCATGCACCCACTTATATATATATATATATTAGTTAATTTGTCTCTTCTAAACCTAGGCACAACACCTCGAAACAAATCCAAGTTCCAATAAAAATAAGAATTAAATATATTATATCTGTTAATAGTATAATTATAAAAATTTAATCAGCAGCAATTGCAAGTAAAAGTTTAAAAACGAAAAACTCACCAACTGTAGCTGACCGGAAAGTAGTCCAGCCACCGACCACACTCCTATTAGCTTTCACTGTCGTCTTTCCAATCCCGTCCCCGACGAACATTAGCTTCGTCTTCTTCTTATCCACATCCACATTCTCAAAATAGGCACCGGCCTTTATATATATCACAAACCTATAAGCATAAACGCCATTTAATTAATTTCAAAAACAAATTGTAGACTAGTTGGTAATTTTAAAAAAAAACTGAGAATGAGAATTTATAGAATGCCAAATATATATATATATATAAAGAATATTAAACAAACCTTGTGGTGCTAGAGTTTGGAGCTGCATCCACTGCCTGGCTAATAGTAGTGAAGTTTCCGGTTCCATCTTTAGCTACTATTAGATTAAATGTGGTTTGATTTAGTGGAGCCTCCAACAATTTACGATCTTTAGACGATAGCCATGAGGGGAACCCTTTCTTCATGTTACCATATTCAGGGAAAGCCTCAGACTTGGATGTATTAACGCCGGGGATTTTCTTCAACAAGAAGAGAGAGTTGCTAACGTGACGGGATATGTTATGCAAGCCACTCTTGATTGCTTTCCTCACATTTCCATTACTATAAGCAAACCCATCAAGGCAAGTGTACTGATTGGTCATAGCGCCGCTTAACAGAGTTTGCAAATCGTGGAAATGTTTAGAAGCTGATTTCCTTGGCGAGAGATCGGACATTGCTACTTTTAGCTCATCAATGGTTTCATCAAACAGCTCTAGACAGTCATTGAGAGCGACCCTTTCAATCCTGTCTAACTTTCTGATCTTGCTTCTAATGCCAGTGCAGTTGGAAGAGGAGACTCTAACTTCATACATTGTGGTGTTTATGGTGGAGGAGATTAATTCCGGCAATGACTTGGCAGCAAGATCTGGTACAGTTGAAAGAGTTGAGACGCAGAGTTGAGGGTAGAGTGAGCCATCGCATGTAGAGCGGGCAATTTGGATGTGCTTGTGGACATGTAAATTTGGGATTTGTGAGGTATTTTTTAGATGAATTGTTAGCAAGATTAAGCTAAACAATGAAATGGGCAAGAGGGAAACAAATAGTTTAGTGTACATAGTGGAGAGTGTAGTAGTAGAAGAAGAGAAGTTGGAAAGAGAGGATATGGCCGTTTTAGCTAATTAGGAACAAATTTAGAAGTTGTATATATAGAGAGAAAGGACAGCATGAAAAGCAAAAATGGGCCTGCAGAAATTTGGGAATTGCACGCCAAGCAAGTTCTGGACCAGGAGCCTGATTTGGCTATTTCTATTTGGGATTATGCCCACGATTTGCGCTTCTATTATAATTAAATGTGCTTGTCGATTCCCAGGTTTTCTTTAATCAAATCCTGTACAGAGCAAATTATTAGTTTATTACATTGTCTAAATCCAATCAGTGAAAAAGAATGCTAGTTATTGGCTCGGATCAATTCACTGATATAATTGAAAATGTACCTGTCAAATCCAATCCAAATAGAAGGGGAAAAAAAAAATCCTCTGTAGAAATGATTCAGAATGTGCAGAGTGCGTGAGCTTCGTGATCCGTTTGCTTGATACTGTTCTTTGATTTAGAAATGACAAACATTAATTAGATATGCCTTTATTTTTATTTATTTTTCTAAACCACATCCATTTTACAGTCTCAGGTAATGCTGTTCGGAATTTATTTATTTTTTAATAAAACATTTCAAATTCAAACTTTACTTGAGACAAAGTATTTTATCATGGATAGATTTATCATTCCAAATTTAAACCATTGAATAGTTAAAATAAAAAAAAATGATATACATATGTTTGATCTTCCATTGAGGCTATGGATAATATTGAGTTTCGAAAAAATATTTTTCAAAAAAAAATTTATATTTTTAACTAATTTAAAATATATATATTTTTCTCACATTCAACATTAATTAATTAAATAAAAAAAATTTAAAATATATTTTTCTCACATTCAACATTAATCTCAAACGACCTTAATAATTAATATTGGAGTGGGAATTTTGTCAGAAATCTAAATCATTCAAGGTATCTTATGCAGTGCACCCACCTTTTCCTTATTTATTTATATTTTCAATAGAAAATGAGATTAATTTTGCAAATGGACCCAGTATAAATATGAGAGAGATTGATATATCAATGAAATGCATAGCAGGATTGCACTAAATTAATTAATTCTTTTTTTTTTTTGTGAAGATCAGCATAGAGAAGGAATAAAAATGGAAATAAATCTGATTGAATAGTAGTAATACATATAAAGGGAACCGACACAATGGTTTGAAGCCAGAATTTCTTCAGAAATGGATAAAAAGTCAACAAGTTATTGAGGCATGGAGTGCGTTGGCCAAATAATTGTTAAAGGCAAGACCATGGTCCCATGCACATCATTATATTGGCCCATAAATTTTATTTACTGTTGCGCACGTCGGAATCTCTTTATTCATCTTCCATCATAATTTCCTTCTTTCCCCTTCCTATCTTTGGCCTGGCTGGACAGCAACAAATATCTAATCAGCATTTCCGCATTTCTGCTCCATTTATCCCCTCGTCAAATTCTAAGATTAATTATATCCACATTGTATTTTAATTTTGAGGCGGTAAAATATCCGCTTACAAATTTTTAAAATAGTTATATATTTAAAATTAGGTTTGGCAATAAAGGATAGAGGCGGAAAATATGATATTTATCTCTATTGTAACGGAGAATCTCTATCTCTGTCCTAATTCCTACTGATTTTTTTAACTAATAAATTAATACTAAAATTTTACATAATAAAATAACTAATTTAATATATACAAAATATAACAGTACTTAATAAAGTTACTACCATATAAATTTAAAAGTTCATTAATTAAAACAAGTATATATATACATCAATAATTCATAAATATTCATACTTAATTTAAAAATTCACATATTTAAAAAAAAATAAATTAGATTAATACATAAGAATATGACTATAGTATTTATATTAATTATAAATAAATATATAATATTATTAAGAAAATATTAATTTATTAATATAATATAATATAATATATATATATATATATATATATAGTTTTTACTTGGAAACTATTAGGACCTTGCTGATATCGATAGGCCCAATCTTTCTGCAGGCTAAGGCCCAACACTAGTAGCGGCAACGCCAAATCCAAAAGTCTCAATAGCCCAGCTCGTATGCGTACAATTGATACATATGTGCGTACAATTCTTATAATATTATGAATTAAGACCCATAATATATGCAAAAAAAAAATTATACAACTATTAAATACATAATAATATTTTTGTAAATATTTACTATCTGTTATTAAATAAAGGTTTATTAGTTCATTTAAAAAGATTTATTAGTTCATTAAAAAATATTTATTACGAATAAAGGAAATATTCATTAATTCATTAAGAATATTTATTACAAATGAACTAAAAGTTCATTATTATATTAAAAAATGTTTATTAGATAATTAAAAATATTCATTTGTTCATTAAAAAAATTTTATTATGAATACAATAAATATTTATTAGTTTAATGAGAATGTTCATTATAAATGAACTAAATATTCATTAGTTTATAAAAAATGGTTCATTAGTTATAAAATTGAAGGTTTATTATGAAGTAGTGCATTAGTTTATTAAGAAATATTAATTATGAATAAAGTAAATGTTTATTAGTTTATTAATAAAAGTTTATTTTTTATATTAATATAAGTTGATTTTATTTTTATGTGTACTTAATTTAATAGATATTTTTTTGTTTTCATTTGTAGGTATGAATTTATTGATTTCTCTTCAAAAAAAATTCAAAACGTAACAAAAAAAATTGAAATAAAATGCACCGAAAAAATAACAAATTGAAATAAATAGCATTAGAAAAACTCAAAAAAAAATTGTTCATTTTGTTTTAAAATAAAATGAATATTTATTAATAAACTAATAAATCTATATCAATAAATGAATTTGTACAATTTTGTTTTATTTATAAAATTGCTATTGTATTTATATTACTCATCTAGTATATATTGCAATGTCAACTGTGATTCATAATATAATATAATACATACTGCTTTTTAATTAAAAAGTTTTCATCAGTCTCAAATTGGCTTGAAAGCCGATCATTATTTGTATATATTACCTTTCTTTTTCGTTTCCTACAAGAACATATAACATGCTCTTGCAAGAGACTTCTTTCTTCCAATGAGAACATCGATAATAAATGAATAAAAAAGAGAAATTTATAAGTCTATACACTAACTAATAGTAATTTAGATTAACCATTTTGGGCTGCATAATTTAACTATTCTATTTTTTCCTCTGCATTATCAGAAATAGATGAATTTTGACATATATATATAAGTGATTTGAAACAACAATGAAGTCGTGAAATTCGGCCTTCTATATAGTTTAAAACTTAACTAAAAAAAATTATTGCATTAATTAATGGAATATCGCCAGCCTGTTTAATGGCTGAATTTCAAAGTTCCACGTACACCAAACCAATACCAAGTTAAAAAAGAGCTACAAATTAATCCAATGGCCTAAGCCTAACCCTTTCTATTTCAACTCAAATTTAATTTCATAGTATACCCATTTCATCAACCGACAATGTATTTAGACTTTGACTTTGTTATGCTGATCTTGATTATCCTTGTAATTAACAATTTTTTATTTATTTATTTTTCATTCACTTACTTGACTAATTAATTATGAATTGAACTATCTCGTCCCTTAATTTTATTTAAAACTATCATTTTTAGCTATATAACCTACATATTGGAGACTAAGCATCTAGTTAATAAAATGCAATTGGTTGGGTCAGTATGAATGCTAACCTTAGCCACCTGGGCATCAACATGCAGCCATTCAATTATAAAGGAATGCTATAAAACCCAAACTCCATAACTCTCATTTCTTAATTAGTTGGTAAGGATCAAGAATTAAAAAAAAAAATTTATTTTAAAAAATTTCTCTCTCTTAACCAATCACAATAATGCTGATAATGTAAAATGAAAAACGATGGAATATACTCTTCCGTTTCATTCCAACTGTGGTTCAAGATCTTTTTAGAAATATTAAAAATGCTATTTAATAAACATAATTAAAAAAGGTATAAAATGACCCTATTACTTTCTTTTATAGAAAACTAAAAGCAGTTATAAATTACTCTAATAAAATTCATTTTTTCTAAAATTAAGACACGAGTAATTAAAGTTTGAAATAAATAATTTATTTTTTTAAACGATAATTATTGTAAGAAAGAAATTAACAGTGTTATCTTGGTGTCTCCATAGTTTTATGCAAATGCCCACCTAATCTGAGACTAGAGATTTTTGTTTGTTAATTAATTAGTCCAAATACTGAACTTATGGAATATGAATGAATTTTGGTCGTGATGTTGACTTAACGCGCAAATCCAATGCAAATGCCTCCCCACGAAGCGGACAAAACCAAATCTTAGACATATCATCTTCACCAACCAACCCTGTCTTTATCTAAAATTCCTTTTTAAATTTTCTTTATCTTCCCGTTGTTGACATGGCATGGCTACCTAAACCACGATCCAGCTTCCCCTTTTGTTAAATTTTCTTCGCCGTTACTAATCAGACGGCGCTTCTCCTCCCAAATCCGACTGTAGAAGAGAGGAGACCGTGGAATATTGTCTGCATAGACTCGGTTCGGCTGACAGCTACATACCCAATATACATCCCTTTTTTGAATTTTTCAAAAGTTAACCTATTGTTTTGACTCCTTTGGAAAATAACTTATGACGTGCGTTTTTCACTGGCCAATTATTGTCGGTTATATATCAAGATCGGCTGTATTACTTATGAGTTAGTAACGATTAATAAAAATAAAATAATTAAATATATTTATTTATTTGATTGGATATTTAGTTTTTTTTTCTTTTACGGAAAAATGTTATCGAGATAATGAAAAACCAATGAAATATGAAGTCATGGAATGAGAAAATTGTAAATTGATTTATCCAAGATGAAGATAAAAATTATATGTAAGTGGGAGCTGCTAATAGATTAAACCTTACGTACACGACAGAATGCATTAATTTTTATATATCCAACTTGGATATATACTCTGTTTACGTTCATAAAACGACGCGTTTTTGAGAAACTTAACTAAAGTCAGGAGTTGACTTCAGAAAATAAAACAACGTAGCGAAACAAATTGATCCCAAAAGAAAACAACTATTGAAATTCACTAGAAAATATTACATATAATTAGAAATTTTTTTAATTAAATTTAGTCTAAACATTATCTATAACTAATCAAATCAAAAAGTGATGTGTATGCATATTATATATATATTAATTAGTGAGTATAAAAAAATTATATGCATGTCATCGTATAATTGAATTAGCTTATAAATAATATGATAAATTAAATATACTTAAAATTTTTTTCATATAATTAATACAATTAAATTAATTTATAAATAATAGGGTAAATTGAATCTATTTACTAATTTTTTCATATAATTAAATGTCTCCGTATAATCTACAATTAATACTTCTTTCTCCTCGAGTTTCTCCCTATAAATACATCAAACCCATTTTATCAATCGAATTCATCATCACAAGTTCAAAACTAGTTAACTTGCTCTGTCCAAATTAAAAGAAATGGCATTGCCTCCTCTTCTTCTTCTTCTTTTTGCCTTCTTTACTTGTCCATCTTCAGCAGCAGAGTCCTCTACTAGCAGTCCTACATCACCCCGATCACTATGCCAATCAACCCCTGACCCATCCTTCTGCAAATCCCTTCTCCCTAACCAAACTGCCAATGTCTATGACTATGGCCGATTTTCTGTTAGCAAGTCACTTTCTCAATCCCGTAAATTCTTGAACTTGGTCGATAAATATCTCTCCCGCCGATCCTCTTTGTCTACACCGGCCATTCGTGCTCTTGAGGATTGCCGATTGCTTGCTAGTTTGAACATGGATTTCTTATTAAGCTCCTTTCAAACTGTTAACACCACTAGTAACACTCTTTCTTCTTTGAAAGCTGATGATGTGCAAACCTTACTCAGTGCCATTTTAACAAACCAGCAAACCTGTTTAGATGGCTTACAGTCCACAGCTTCTGCTTGGAGCATAAAGAATGGCCTGTCGGCCCCTTTGTCTAATGATACAAAGCTTTACAGTGTTTCTCTAGCTTTGTTTACTAAAGGTTGGGTTCCAAAGACGAAGAAAGGGCTGACATGGAAGCCCTCGGGCAAGCAGCTTGCTTTCAGAAATGGAAGATTACCATTGAAAATGTCAAGCAAGACCCGTTCGGTTTATGAGTCTGTGAGTAGAAGAAATCTTCTTCAGACTGGTGAGAATGCTGTCTTGGTGAGTGATATCGTGACGGTGAATCAGAATGGAACCGGAGATTTCGCTTCTATCAATGATGCTATTGCTGCTGCTCCAAACAACACTAATGCTGCTAGCGGCTACTTCATGATTTATGTCACTGCTGGTATTTATGAAGAGTATATCTCCATTGCTAAGAACAAAAGATATTTAATGATAGTCGGTGACGGTATAAATCAGACGGTGATCACCGGGAATCGTAGCGTTGTTGATGGATGGACTACTTTTAATTCTGCAACATTTGGTAATCAATTTATCAACCAACAGTCTCAATTATCCATGCATAACATCCATTAATCTACATCTGCTCTTACTAACAGATTATTGCAACAGCTTGAGTATGTTAACTGATTAAACTGATTTTTGAAAACTTTGCAGCTGTGGTAGCACCAAACTTCGTGGCAGTGAACATAACAATCCGCAACACAGCTGGGGCAATAAAGCATCAGGCGGTGGCAGTTCGAAATGGGGCTGATCTGTCTACGTTTTACAGCTGCAGTTTCGAAGGTTATCAAGACACCTTATATACACATTCTCTGAGGCAATTCTACAGGGAATGCGACATATATGGAACTGTAGATTTCATATTTGGAAATGCTGCAGTCGTTTTTCAAGACTGCAACTTATATCCCCGGCTGCCAATGAGTGGACAATTCAATGCTATAACTGCGCAAGGCCGGACCGATCCCAACCAAAACACTGGCATTTCTATACATAATTGTGTTATAAGAGCAGCTGATGATTTGGCTTCAACCAATTCTACCATCCGAACTTATCTGGGGAGGCCATGGAAGGAGTATTCAAGAACTGTTTTTATGCAAACTTTCATGGGTAGTTTGATAAATCCAGCTGGTTGGCAGATATGGAGCGGAGATTTTGCATTGAGTACTCTGTACTATGCAGAGTTTAATAATACAGGCCCAGGATCTGATACAAGCAACAGGGTCACATGGGCTGGTTATCATGTAATTAGCGCTACTGATGCTGCTAATTTTACAGTCTCTAACTTCTTGCTAGGAGATGATTGGCTCCCTCAAGCAGGAATACCTTATTCTGGTAACTTAATATAGGATTTTGTTCTTTCAATTTTTTTTTTTTTTATAATTGTATTGTAGTATTCATTTGGCCTACCAAATGTAATTATTTTTTTTATCAATTTGTAAGAAAATGAAATAATTTTCTTTTTTCTTTAAAAAAAATAGCCCGTTATCCCTTTTTCTTTTTTCTTTTTTTAATATATATCGATGAATTCATAAATTGGATTGTATTCCTATGAGGAAATTTCAAAAAGTGAGATGGGATTGCATGGATCTTTTATTTCAAGAATTTTGAGCTGGAATGATAAGAATTCCTACCTCTTAAGTAAAGGTCGAGTTTGAGGTACTATGGTGCTCTTTAAAATTTGGGATTTTTCAAGAAATCCTTGCTAAGCTTTTCTTGCCATTCCTCATCACGTATACATAAAACTCAACAAGTTTATTACAATACGCAGCTAAAAGTTGGCACATTTGTCGCAGTTATTCAAGAAAAAAGAAGAAATAAGGAATTATTCAGAAAAGTAAGCATCATATAGGAAACAATTCAATCTTTAGTGGGGGCTGGGTGCGTGAGCTTGTGGATTTTGTTTTCGAATCAAGAGTTTGTTAACTGCGAGCGCATTGTTGCACAATTGGCGAAAGCTAGAATTCCTTTTCTTCAACGCATCCGGGTTCGCACCATTTTGGGCGAAACCATATTCGCAGGATTTAATATCGGCAATAGCTGCGTTAACCCATGTACGAACATCCTGATCAGCATTTGCTAACACGGCAGCAACTGAATCATCAAGCTGATCATTGGCATCAATATAATTATCTAAGCAATCTGATAGTGACTGTTGCAAACCAGCCTCCAAAGATTGATTATTGAGCAATTTCTGAATATATAAGGAGGTGTTGGTTGCATTCTCAGCTGCAAATTTCAATGCGATTAAGCCAAGTTGGCGAAGAGTCGCCGTTTTGCTATCTGGATTTGAAGCAAAGGTGGCAATGCAATTCTCCTTGTTATGGCTGTGTTGGCATACTTCTCCTACGAGACTGGCAGCCCTTGTTGGGTTTGGGAATTGGGTGACATAGAGAGTTATGCAACACAGGAAGAAGAAAGTTTTGATGGACTCCATTTTAAAATTTTTTTTTTTGGTTCTCTTCCTCGTCCAGTTTCTTCAGGGGAATGATCTTTGGATTTAAAGTGAGAAAATCAGAAGGTTAATTGTTGTCTATCAATTCTTAATTAGATGAAAATCTGAAGTAAGTTACGTTTTATTGAAGATGGGCCATCCATGTATCAAATACATGCGCTTAGCCACCAAAGCTAAACGGATTTTCGGTAAATTTTTCTATTGTTTTCTCACTTGTTTCTCACACGCAAATTATGGTTTCTTAATTCTTAGATCAATTTTAGATTTTCTTTTAACTGCTCCCATTAATTGTTAATCCCGAAATTGAAAAGAAAGAATAGAAATCTTCATCAGAGCATTTTTGAGCCAATGCAACAGACTGACGCAAATTATATTCTGAAATCAAGTCAACGGCGTGTAAGAGACAATGTTAATTTTGTAAATAAAATAAATTTATACAGATATTAAATAATAATTTTGTAACTATTTATACTTTTATTGAAATAGATTTATCGGTTTATTGAAAAATATTTATTAGTTTATTGAGAAAAGCTCATTAGATATTTTTTCTTGAGATTTATTGTACTTTGAAGAACTGAAAGTGCATGGATTTTGTGTAACAACCTTCCATATAGTATACTTAACCACTATACGAGAGATTGCTACCTAGGGATGACAACAAATAAGGTATCTGAAAAAAATATCATATTCGAACCCGATTATATATACATTTACTCGTATTTGTCCCAAACCCAATTAGTATTTCCCATTTAATTATCCAAACACATTTAATTACCCGTTTATCATTAAAAACTTTAAAATAAAATAACATTCAAACTAAATAAATAATTAATAATTAATAAAAATATACAAACAATCTATTATAAATTATTACAAAATCAAATAAAATAATCAAAATAAAAATTCAACACATTTAAATTAAAATAATTCATCAAATCGTATAAAAATAATATTAAAACAATAAAATTTAAATATTTTACATTATAATAGAAAAATTATATTTAATTCAAAAACACAAAAAATAATTAATTATATCATTATATTCAATAAATTAGAATAAAATAAATCTTACATCAATAAACCCGATATATATATATATATATATATCGGGTTTATCGAGTAGCGGGCACCCAAGAACCTTTATCTGTATCCATTCCAAAATCCTAATAGGATTAATTATTAGAGTTTAAATGAGTTCGGATTAAGTGGATATCCACGAAATCCGTACTCATTGCCGTCTCCAGTGCTACCACATACTTGTTACTATTCCTTTAGCTATTATCCCTCTTTTAGGTTTTATTGTTCAAACATATAATACTATTGTTTGTCTGATTATACTTATCAACATATATTCATATAAATGAATAACATAAGTTCATGCCTTTATAATAAACTATAATCATAAGATATGTAAACCAGGGCTAAACGCGCCCAACTTGAAACAATGATATATAATCCAAAATTCAAGACAAAACAATGTCCACTATATCCCAAATGCATGACTAATAGAAATGCATAAAGTATGAGCTAATTATGATTCTGAATACTTTGACTGGCTTGACTTTCTCGTGTCAACTCTTTTCTATGGCTTCAGACCTGTGTGCAGAATCATAGCATACATCTTATAGAATTTGTAATAGGCAAATCATAGCATATTGCATGTTCTCATATTCCAATTTATCATATCACATTCATGTAATTATGTCAAGCAATCCATAACATAACATTAGCGTACCGGGTAAGAAGCCTTTACCTGAAATCATAAACCATTGTAAAGCAACTTTCTTTTTCCATTTATTCATTACATTTGCTCAATTACTAAATAATAGACTACTGAATACGAATTATGAATAAGGTCACTCTCGGAGTTGAAGCCACCATATCCATATAATCATATTGTCTGTCTATACTTGAGTCAAGTGTGCTCTCAGATTTGAAGCCAACTTGACTCATATCTGTATATAAAAATTGATAGTATAATTGGTCAAGGACATTTTCGGAGTTGAAGCCACCTTGCCCAAAATAGCGCATGAAAAAATTCTACAGCAATGTAATCACCCTCAATAATGTACAATTTATCCTATTGTCAGTCTTAATACGAGTAAGGACTTTTAAGTCTTTTTTTAATTCGCATAACCATATTCCAAGATCATAATAGCATTTCCATGATATCACATAGCAACATGAATAATGGAGCATCATATCATGTTAATTCTCATTTTAATATCATACAACAATAACCGATTCGTATAGAATCATTCTTGTCATCATATATGTATTCATATATTCATATCATAGTTCATATATCATCATATGTATATCCATTGAATCTCATGTTATATCATAGTACATAGGTCATAATATCATTAACATATCACGCCATAATGACTGATTTACATAAGGTCATCCATGTATCACTTCTGTATATCATACATCATATAAAGGTCCATGTGTCATCGTATTTATATTTAATTTCTCATGTCATGATAATTACAAAGGGGTATGCTAAATTGGGAGAGTCGTGAGGGCGCCTTTGGTGTCGCAAGCGGAACAAAAGTCGTTAATGGGAACTCCCCTGTCGCGAGCGGAACAAAAGTCGTTAGCTAAAACTCCCCTATAATAGTAACACGAACACAATATTTTCTCATGTCAATCCTCTTTTTAACTCGTTTCCAGAACCACAACATCATTGCAGAGCCATTATATGATATATACATAATATAATACCATTACCAATATGCCATTACTCGTGTAATCCATCTCATATCAATATAACATGTAAATCATACATAAGTCATGCAATTACTTTATATAACTATTCCTAACTATTCAGATCGTGTTTCATGGCATTCAACAGTAACACATCATTCAATATAACTTATGCTCTTGCAATCATACAGCCAGAAAGTAAACAAATATGATTATAGGTACAAACCTTAGTCTATAGAGCCAAAACTATCACTCTTACATCTCTCTAACGTTCCGCTATTCGTTATCCATTTATATACTGTTCCCTAGCATCAAAATACACAAGTTAAGGGTCAACATATAATCTAGACAATTTGTTCATAAGGGAACCCAATTGAAACATAAACAAAACCCTAACTTTAATGATAATAAACTATCAAACCCAATTTAAGAGTGTTAGGAAATCGAAACACTTGCAAAAATACCTTTGGAAATTTCTGAATATAGATAGAGAACTCGATTTATGAGCTGTTCAAATCCAACCTTGTGTTTTTGAGAAGAACACCCAAAAACCCTTGTTTAAACCTTTTTAATTCACTCTCAAGTGTGTTTTTATGGTGTTTAAACAATGGAGAACCAATGTAGGGTGAAGGAATAGTTTTCTGGTTGTTTTCAGATGTAAAGTGGCTACTAGGTTTCTAAAAATAATTAAAAAAATGAAGTGGGATCGGGTTTAAATAGGGTAACTAACTCGATTTATTTCGCGAGCGCAATTATGTTCTACCTACTTTATCTCAATATAGGCCAAAAATTGATTGCCATAATACCCCTCATGTTCCACATTACTTTTGATTACCATAATATCCCTCATGTTCTACATTATATCTAAGCCCTATTTTGTGCGCATTACATTTTATTTCTTAGTTTTTTCGACACCCAAATAGAACCTGAAATTAGCTCTTAACTAGTTTAAGCTTTTGTTTAGATATGTAAATTTCTTGATTTTATTTACAAATTATGTGGGAAAATTGTGTCTATATTTGGAGAATAATTAAAATTATAAGATTAATAAAGCAATGGAAGCATATTAGAGATATAACATTTGCTTCAAATTGTGGAAGGAAAGATTAGAGAGTAGAAAGTAATTTCGTCTAATCAAGGTAATTGGTTTTAGGTCTAATTGCTTGAGATTTGTTGTAATTGGGTTGAGATTTGTCGTAATTGGCCTTGCAAGAACAATTTCATCAATTTTTTTTCATTTTCATGTATTTTAGTTGTGATGTTGAAATTATCAAGATATACCCAAGGTATCCTCAAGATATACTTGAAAAATTCTTATTAGATTCCTGATGTCAACTCAAGGTTTAACCCGCAAGTACACGAGCCAATTGTAGAATGACAAGTGTCCTCCCAGAGTCAATCTCACAAGAAATCACTAGCTTAGACTCTTAATTACTTTAATTACCAATAAACACGAAATGCAACCTAAACACTCTAATCTGTTTGATTTGATTTTGATTAAAAACTAAATTAATTAAACAATGAATTAAATTGAAAAGTAATTAAAGAATAAAATCAATGGATAAAGTGGGTACCCGGTTTTGCTCACCCAATTTTGTGTTCTCTCTCAAGCATTAAATTCATAGAATCAATATTTCATGGCGATCACCTTATACATTAGCTAATCAAACCAATGAATTAACTAATGTTTAATCCAATTTTTAGGTTAGATTAAAAATGATGTGTCTAATAATCAAACCCTAACATATTCATTCCTAATTCAATCGTTGTTGGCCAATCAATCATTAAACTAGAAATTAATTAAGTGCAATTAAATTGAAATGGAAATAATAAATTCATCCAACAAAATAATGAGAGTTTATTACAAAATTGAGATTGCTAACCAGGCTCCCAAAAAGAATTTAACCTAACATGAATACTAAACAAATCAATGTAATATTTATAGTCAAACAAATATTGCAGCAGCAATTGAGAAGAAGAGAAAAGTTATAATGCTCCCTTAAATCTTCAAATCTAGAAATTGGAAGTTGGTGGTCTTCAATCCTTCAAGCCTAAGTCAAAATAATTCTCAAGAGTAAAAATAATTCCTTCTTCTAACAACTGATCTGCTAAAGAATGAGATTGCCCACCAAGAAGTCTCTTATGTGTGCAGAAATTTGAAGGAGAAGATGAAGATATTCGAAACCCTAGAATGCGTCTCCCCCAAATCTCAAAGAAAAAGATGAATTAAATGACTAAACTCTCGTTCTCCACTATCCCCTCCCCATCCAAGATATGTTATTTTCCTTTTATAGGAGTGAAAAACCCTAAAGGAGTTGATAAGAATAAGGTTTGATAGCTATCCACGTGATCTGCACTGTCCAGTCGCCGCATGCACGCAATGGGCGTCACGGTCGCGACAGAATGCTGCTAACTTCTCCTGTACAGCGTCGCTTGCACGCAATGGGCGTCACGGTCGCGACAGACTGCCCACAACCTTCATCCTGTCACGACCAAGCGATGGTCATCACGACGTCGTGATGAACTTTTCTTCACACATCAATTTTTCTTGTTTCCTCAACACCTCTAATGGACTCCTTTGTCACCCAAACACCTC